>KE159172.1:37285-50549 GCA_000411055.1 Leavenworthia alabamica | reverse complement strand
AACTAAGATTAAGGATTTGGTCCAAAATAATGTTCCTCTTTTTTCTTTTCTAAAGTATTATTAATTTTGTAAAAATGTTTTTGAGGTTATTACTAGTCCTTTAATGTAATTTCTCATATCTATATTAAAATTTATAAGATATGAAATTAGTGTTGTTTTTTTCCAATTTATTAATTTCCTTTTTTTTTGCCATGAATGTTTTGTATTATAATTTATACGCTTTTGAGTTTTAATATGTCTTCAACAAGGTTATCTATCAATACATAACTAAAAATAAATAAACCAAAAACCCACTTACCTAAGGCTGGCCTAATACATCTGTCGGCTAAAGCCCGGCTGTTAAAATGTATTTTCTTTCATTTATTATTATTATTATTATTATTATTATTATTATTATTTACAAAAATTCCAATATTACATATTGTACTATTATTACTTAACTATTTTTATGTTTCTAGTAAAACTAAAATAATATGGCTTAACTAAAAAATAATATGGATGACTCTATTATTAAATTATTATATGTTTGAGATAATAATAAAACTAATTTATTAAATTGATATTTTCGTGAACAATAATACAATAAAAAATATTTTATATAATAAAAAATGACAGGAAGAAAAAACAAATACTCTCTTTATTTCCATATTAATGTTTAAAGTATTTTTTAAGTATTGATTTTATATTTTATCTTTTAAAAATAGTTAATAAATTTTAAAAATAGTTAATGAAAATGTGTTTAGAAAAACACTAATTAAAAAAAGAAGAAAAAAGATAAAATAATGAATAGTGAGAGTAGATAATAGATAAGAAGGAGTAGTGAGTAAATTGCATTGCGTTTATTTTGACTCTTCCTCCTCTCATTCACGTCTCTCTCAATCAACTTGGAAAAGTAACAGACTAACGATACATTTATTCGATTGGGATTTTAATAAATCATTCGCCATTCTTAAGGAGTATGTATTGAATTCATGATTTAAAATTTTTTTATTTAAAATAATAAATTAAATGTTATTGAAATATAAAATTTTAAATAATTATTAAAATTCAATATTATTGAGTTAATAATTTTTAGAAGTACCATTAAATTTTTTATTATTAAAAACAATATAAAAAATTTTATTTAAAAATATATAAATTAAAATTTCATATTTTAATAGGATTTCAGAGAATTTGATAGTAAAATTCTAACTATATTTGGGTCCGTTCGTTTCTTCATCCAGATGATGCATCTATATGCAGATGTTAGTATCTGGATGCAGATGTTAGATGTTGTTCGTTTTTGTATTTGAGATTTGTATGTAAATCTCAAATCTGAATGCTATTTTATTCGTTTTAGCATTTGTAATATATCCATATGCAACTAATGGAAAATGACTAAAAATGACAATTGCTTTACTAATAAACAATATCTAACTATTTAAACTTTTCAATTATATAATTATTAAATTATCGGTTATACGATAATTATATTTTATAAATATATTTTATACAATATAACCAAAAACGTATTTTCGTATTTTTACGAAAAAACATGTTTATGCGTTTTTTGCGGGGAACGTGTTTACGCATTTTTGCGGAAAAGTATGTTTCTCAGTTTTTTGCAAAACATGTGTGTTTCCGTATTTTTGGCGGAAAACGTGTTTCTGTATTTTGGCTGGAAAACGGGTTTCCGTGTTTCCGTGTTTTTGGCGGGAAAACGTGTTTCCGTATTTTTGGCGAAAAAACATGTTTCTGTACTTTTGGCGGGAAAACGTGTTTCCATATTTTTGGCGGAAAAACGTGTTTCCGTATTTTTTACGGGAAATCATGTTTCTATATTTTTTACTGAATAAAATTTTTTATCAAAAACCTGATTTTTTGTGTTAAAAAAAAAATTGTTTCCGTGTTTTAGAGAAAAACATTTTAATTTTTTATTATTATTTGAAATTAAGGATATTTTAAACTTTTGCATTTTGAGATGCAGCATCTGGAAACCCGTTTTTTTAGCATATCAAATATCTCATTTTAGCATCTCAAATTAGGGGTGGGCACAATTCCCGTCCCGTCCCGTCCCATTCCCATTCAGAAATTCCCGTCCCATTTCAAAATATATTNGATCTTCGGAATGTCAGGTCCGGACAGGAATCGATCGAGCATAGGGTCGTGCATGTTGTCTGGAACGCATGGCCCGATCGGTCTACGTCCTGCCCGATCGGGCTGGATTGTACAAATCTGCCAAACAATCATGTTTTCCGACTCCAAGCTCTCCAATGCGCAAATACCTAAACCTGGACTCCGGAACCTGCATAAAGACTCAAAAGTACACCAAAAGACTCTAAAAACGGACATGACTTGTCCGTAAAAACGACTCAAAACGGACATGACTTGTCCATAAAGAACAGTTTTGTGGGCTAATCCTTATCAACAACAGGTTTTAGAGCCCAAATTTGTATTTTTTTAAAAAAATCAAGAGATATTTTGGAAGAAATGACATATATATTTTACAAAGTATTAACCTTAAATTAGGCAGTGACATCAAAAATATGCTGAAAGAGATTTACCTTCATTATCTTCCACTGAGGCAATATAATCACATTAACATAAATATACAAATCTTTGAAATATATTTACAAATATTTTCATTAATGTTAATATATTCACAAGAAACTATAGGTTTTGTAACAAAGAAGAACTTGTTTGTAGAGTTTGTGTTCATCTCAAATCTCAATATTATAGATTAACATTAATGAAAAATATTTTTACCAATTCATTAATAGGAAACAAGAAGGCAGATTTTTTATTTTTTTAATTAATTGATGAATAAAACACAATGAAAAAAATTCTACGACAGGAGTTATCATAGGATTAAAAATGAAACAAAATTGAAAAAAAAAAAATTGTAACCAAAAGTAAAACAAAGCCATTTCTTGACTATTGGTTTATCATCACCACCATCTTCTTGATTTTTCCTTTGAGAAGTTGTCTTCGTTGTACTCCTTCCTGTCTTTTTATCTTCACCAGCTTTGCTAAATATCACCGTGAATCCATCAGCCGTCGCCGGATCATTCACATCCCATTCTCAAAATTTTGGTAATGACCTTCCAGCTTCATTATTTGATGATGCCATTTCAAGAACACAAAATCTCTTCTTGTTCTTTTTGATGAGTTTATGATTTTGTTTAAAGGGTTATTATGAGATACGATGTAAATTTATAATTGATAGAAATTGAATTTAAAATAATATACTAATATTAATTTTTAAATTTAATACATTCTATTTATTTATTGTATTTTTCCGTTAAAACTTTTAAATTACGTTAAGCTAATATATAATTATTTTTTAAAAATATGCTGATTTAAAGTATACTAAATTATATTTCTCTTCTGTATAGTTTATAATATATCAAAATATTAGATGATTTTTAATTGAGTAGGTTATATTATCATCATTTAGACTGCATAATTTAGGAGAATACACTCAATACGACCAATAACTCAAACATATGGTCAAGAAAATTTAGATAAATCCGACAATGATACATATCAATATCTCACATAAAAAAATTGTTATGCTAAATAAGAGTTTGTAAAAGGTTTCAGCTTTGGTTGTGTTTAGAGGTGTCAAAATGGTCTAGTGACCATTGGCCAGATTATGATCAGCTCCGTCTTAACTATTTGAATAACTTTAGGCAAAACATAAAAAATGGGCCTTTTATTTATAATAAAAAAAATTATTTTACATTCCATCGTAAAAATATATAAATAAATAAAATATTGATTATTTAACAAAAAAATTAATCACATAAAACTTTTTGCTCTATTCTTTGTTGATGCAAAATCATTGATAATTGTTTCAAAATCCATGCTCTCCAAAATATATTTCTCAATGCACAAAATTGCCAAACCGTTTAATATTTCTTTAGACATTGATGATCTCAAATAAATTTTCAGCAATTTTAGGTTAGAAAAACTCCTCTCTGCTGATGCCACTATCACAAGAGTAGTTAGTAAAATTCGAAAAACAATAGCAATATTAGGATAACAACCAATATTTTTAGCAAACTCAAGAACCTCGATAGGTGTCATTGCTTCATCGGGTACGTAAAGTCACCTGAAATATTCTTAACTGAGAGTAAAATTCATCTAAATCAACATCCGATGAACCACCATGATAAAATATTTTATGAAAATTAGAACAACTTTCTCTTAATTCAATAGCATTAAGTGATTTTAGATTCACTGAATTATATAAGAAACCAAAAACAGTCTCAAATGTTTTCATTTCCTTAAATATATTTCTCAAAGAAGTAATTTCCATATCCACAACACCAAAAAATAATCAATTTTAAAAGCATCATCCGGTGTTTGGATTACTTCATCATAACTATTTTCATCAAACTGTTTTTTCCGAAACCTTTGACGCTTATTTAGAAATATAGCATCAACATCCTGCATCCATATCAACTGCAATATTTTTAGCTATATTCATACTTGAGCTTAATCCATCATTTCTATATTTCTCAAAAAAATTTATCACACTTTTTATTTGATTTATTGCATTATCAATACACATAGACTTATCTTGTAAGTTCTTATTCACCAAATTAATAGCAAATAAAATATCATGTCAAATAACCATTCCAAGTAAAAACTCAAAATTTTCAAGTGCATCATTCAAACTTTCAGTTTCATTTTTGGATATAGCATCATCACACAAAGTATATAATTCAAGTAAAGCTGACTTTATTTGAGGAGTTTGACACCTTATAGCTTTAACGCTTTTGATTCGACTCTCCCATCGAGTATTAGACATATTTTTTACCGTAAAACAAGGAATATATATTTTAGTAAAATATTTCATCTCTTAGTAGAACCTGAAAATAAGGTATATATACGTTGCACAATCCCAAAAAATGATACAACTTTCACGCAAGAATATGCCATATCACTAACAACAAGATTCAAGCTATGACAAGTACAAGACATAAATAAAATACATGGCATAAATAATGCTCTCGGATTAATTTCTAGCAATCTCTTTTGAACTCCTTGGTGTTTTCCTTTCCTATTATAATCATTATCATAACTTTGTCCTCTCACATTCTCAATATCAAGATCAAGCAACTTAAGAGCGATTTCCTTTATCTCTCCTCCATAAATGCTAACTTAAAATCTGTAAGTAAAAAACCACAAAATAAAGATTTAATGATTTTGATATATATATTTTTATCTAAAAACAAAGAGAGAAAAAAAAATTACGGACCCCTAAATTTTTGGGCCCATGGCAAATGCCCATGCTGCCATGGGCAAGATACGAGTCTGACCATGATCATTCTAAAATAGACGGTTGTGGTCAGACCCGTTTACAGTGCGGGTTAAAATGAGTTACAAACCATTTAGACCATGATTAAAATGGTCAGCTCATATTTGGTCATGTGTGGCCCACTAAACATCAAAAGCTAGGTCAAATTAAATTGGAGAAAAAATTAAATTTGACTTAACTTTAATAAGGTACTACTTTATAACTATCCAAAAATTTTAAAATCTATCAATAAATCAAAATTTTTTTTTGATTTATCGGTTCGGATTTTGGTTTATTTGAATTAGATTCATAAATAAATTAAACGGTTAATCGAATCAAATTTTACAAAAAAAACAAATCTTTTTAGAAAATACGTTCTACCGTACAAAACAAACAAAATAACCCAAAAAAAAAAATAAGATAAAATGTTATTTTTACTTTAAACCGAACCGAACTTACAAAATTAAAACTGATTGGAATATTATTTTTATATCTAAAACCGAACCAAACCGAAAAAAATAAAACCAAACCGAATCGAAGTGTAAATTTTAAACCAATCGGAATTTTTTAAAAAATAACCAAAATACCAAAACATCAGAATTTCTAACTCGAATCGAACCGACCGAATGTCCAGACCTAATTAGAATCGGTTAGAATTCGCATTGAGTTTCTTCAGATCGGTATTAGGTAATCCGAATAATCCGATCCGAATTCCCAGGAATGGTTTATTCATTTTTATTTATTTAGGTTATTTCGGTTTGTTCGGTTTAGAATAAAAAATAAATAAATAAATGGATAAATATATAAAAATCAATAAATAGAAAAAATATATTAAAAATTTATGTTTTAATGTTTTTTTCTTTTTGGTTCCGTTTTTACTGAAAACCAAACATAGTAAAAAATTATACTTATCGTTTTAAGAAACAAATTCGGTTTGCTTTATTTTTTCTCTAGTTTGGTTCGGTTCGGGATATTCAATTCGTTTTTTAATTCGAGTATAATATAATAATATAGAACACCAAACAAAATAGACCCCATAGACTTGACTATTTTTTATGGGCGTTAATGGGTTTGAGTGTCAATGGTTACGGACGTTAATGGTCACGGTCAAAATTTGATCATAATCATAATGGTCAAAATTGGACAGATCAAAATGGTCATGGTAAATCCATTTTGACACCTCTAGTTGTGTCCAGTTTTATGATGGTAACTCGCTCTAAGATGTTTAAATAATCATATTTTTAATATGAAAATTAACGAAACCTTAATTATCATTTTCTATATACAAATATTCAACACCATTTTGTCTTAAATAACACTTCCATGACCTTCACAAGTTTAAATTAATTCACTTTTTAATCATAATTTTTAATTACGTGTTTTTGGTCATATGTAATGGTTTTGATAAATCATCTTAATATATATTTCTTCTCTTACCTATCTCAACCAGCTGTTACAATTATATTATAAAATTTTAGTTAAAAAATTTAAATACAAAAGAATATATATTTAAGTATGAAAAAGAATGTGAGAGAATAACATTTTTGTGAAATAGATGGAAGATTTTGTCAAGAAAATAATTTACCTTTTTATTAATTTTTTTTATATCAACTCCTCCCACTTATTCTTTTTTTAATATTTGCAAACTGTTTTTATAACTTCTAATAATCAATCTAAGAGAAAAAAAAAACTAAATTAATGAATATTTCAAAAAATAATTATGACAGATTTTTAGTGATAAAATATGTACTTAGCTACATATTACAATCATATTATAAATTTTCTGTAGAATATCTTTAAAATTAAGGAATTATTTTGTTAATATAATAGTTTAACTTTGTATTAAATTTCTTTTTTAATGCAAACTCTTCCACTTATTCTCTTTTAATATTGAAAACTGTTTTTTTTATAACTTGAAATAATCAATTTCAAAATAAATATTTTAGTAAAAATATTAAGAAAATAAGATAAGTAAATTGATATATAACTCCAAAATAATTATGACAGATTTTTGATGATAAAGTATATACTAAAATAATAAAATAGATATAATTGAAACTAATTATATGTGTAATAAAAATTAAGAGTATAAGTGAAAGATGATGATGTGTCATATTAGATTATAAGAAAGATGATGTGACATTATCTCTTCAACTTTATTAATATAGATTTATAAATTATCATTAATTTTATAATCATACATTTGAGTTTAATTAACTTATAAATTTATATTATTTCTAGAAATGATCATTAATTTTTAATTATATATGTATATCTATATATATGAATTTTAAAATAATATAATTTACTCCATGATTTTAAATTTTGATTTTTCACATCTATATTCATTAAATCCTTACTGTTTATATTCTAAAATAAATCATTAAATAAAAATTTGAATTAATATTATAAATCATCAAAACAATAACACAAGATTTTGATAAAATTTGAAAATCAATAGTCAAATAAAATATACTTTTATTTAAAATCTTAATTCATTAAATTCTCTCAAAGATTTGCATAGTATATGTAGCCTTTGACTTATATTGATTGAAAACAAATAATAAATAAATAAAATGGAATAATGTTATTAACATAAATTGCGTTTCGTAATTAATTTCTTACTTCCGAGAGGAAATTAATATTACTCATATTTATTATCTCAGTTCACGTAGTTTCCATTTTCCATGTCTGTTTTTTTGGGGAAAATCTATAAATAAACAACATTTAAGCGCGTGTAATCCACAAGAAGCCTCGAAACCGGTAAGTGTAAAACACGCGCTTTGATTTGAAAGTGGGACTCATGTGGACTAATCAATTTCCCCCAAATCTGAAGACTTTTTTTGTTCTTTCTACTTCTTCTTCAGCTACAGACCAATCCCAAATCACGGAGATTTCAATTCCAATCGAAGAAAAAACAAATATAAATCCAGAGCATCGAAATGGTGGATCCTTCAGAATCTCCAAGAGCATCGAATTCATCTTCTTTATCTCCTCCAAGATCGTATCTTATCTTTATGAAAATCATGAGCAAGAGACGGACATGGGTTTGTCTCTTTGTCTCTGTATACGCTATTCTATTGTCTTCATCATGGAACTTGTTAAGATCTGTACTTAACTGGTACAAGCTCCAGTACACGTCATCACTATCGCCGTCACGATTACCTGCGGTTTACGCATCAGTGGTTTTAGGAGCTGTGTTTGGAGCCATGTCGATGGTTGCAGCAGCGGCAGTTGCGGTTCCGGCGGTTATGGTGATTTGGATATCGGTGGTTGTGTTGCTTGCTTTTTTTGGGAATTCAAGAAAAGTTTTGGTAGTTGAAGCTCGTAAGATTACAAGAGAAGTATTTGGATTTGTGTTTAAGGTTCTTTTGAAAGAAGGCAATGCTGTTGCTGCTATTTGTGCTGTGTTAGGTTATTTTATTCTTATTAGAAAGGATTTTGATTCGGTTTAGGGCTTTTGATTTTCCTGAAAATGTAAACGATGATTATATGAAGAAACTTCTTCTTCTTGTTTTAACCTCAGGCTAATGTAGTAAGGTATATCAGTAGTATACTAGTATATGTACATTTTATGATGATATAAACAGAGATGTTCTTGAAACATTATCATATCCCTTATTAATGTTCTTCAAATCCATGACAAAATATTTAACCCATTATTAAACAAAACACAAATAAAAATGCAGTTGATGAGTCGAGCTTTTCTTCTTTTTAGTTTATTAATTTTTTTGTTTTGAAAATATCGTAAATTCCGAAAATAATAGTATTTGAGAGAGAAAAAATGAAGAAAGTCAACAAAAGAGGGATAGTTTTAGACTTTTATTCGACCAAATTGGAAAATATAGTTATAAAATTCAACCACGTCACTCAAATTTTCAACTTGTACACATATTTTAGTTTGTAGTCCTAAGCAAAAACCGAAATGGAATTGACTTAAAAATGTTACAAAACTTTTGCTGCTTGCTTGATAAAATCTCGGCCAGAAAGCTATCTATTTGCTTCATTTAATCTCAATGGTGTTTCTGCTTTTACGAGTTATGGACCTGCCCATTCTTAAGCGACGTCCTGTTAGTGAGTCTAGTAGTATGACCAAAGCTTCTTCAATTGCATCAGCTTGTTTGTCTAAACCATAGCTGCTTAACTGTGGGAGAAGACTAAGCTCAGATAAGAGTCCAATTGCTGCTGCTGCCGTGCAGGTCCTGTCCCACGATGGTTGTGGCCTGTACATCAAATACCAAATGTAGAGAGATTTGGACCAGAAACATGATTAACATAGAGATGTGAAACTATTGTTACCGGAGTTTGTGCATTGCAGATGCACCAGTTGCGAGAGATATGCAAGGAAGATCTTCATTTCCCCATACTGAATTTGCATGATCCTACAAGCGAGTTTAGAGTTTAAGCATCATTTACATTATCCAATTGCAAAGGCTATACCTTTAAACGCTTGAGCATTGCAGCTGAATTGTTCCACGTGCCATCAAGCAGAATGAAATGTAGAGTTTTCTCCTCATCTGTCTGGGAATATAGAGTTTCAAGACCTTTCAGTCTATATCCTTACACAGCCTAATCTAAGAATTTTTAATTTTGAAATAAGTGTAACTATAGAAGAACAGAGAAACTATAGTCATAATATTGCAATCTTTACCATGGATGATCCATGATTTTGTGGAGCTGAATTACGAAAAGCGTCTTCAACCGAGAAAGTTAATTCTGAGTTTTGGTTGGGATAGAGGCAACAAACTTGGCTTTTTCCTGAGCATCCACATTTGAACAAAAAAGTAAGACACTATAGCTGAATTAAACAACCTTTACTTGCAGGGATGTAAGACTAGATGAATCAATGACCTGCACGCTTGAATTCATTCCACATGATCTCTTCGTCTTCAGCTATTCCAAAGATACAGAGAGTAGCAGATTGGACACCAAATATCTGCCACAATAACTTCCCGGTGTTGTTCTGGCGAAGAAAATCCTGCCAACAGCTAAACACCATATTGAAGCATATGAAACCTGAACTGGAATAGCCAAGATTAATGGGTGAAATACCAACCCGAGGATGCATATAGAGCCAAAAACGTATCTGTTTCCATAGACCACAAGGCTTGACAAGTGAACACATGCAATCCTCCATAGCAAGCCAACACTGCAAATTTAGAAAATGTGTAGTCTCTTCTTAGGCATCGAGCTCTTATTTAATGATAAATACAGAAATTTAAGAGACAGTACTGAAGTACCTTCTGGCATAAATAACCTCTGCTCCCAAGCAGTCTACATGCGATCTGTCGAGCAGAAAAAAACCGAAACTTTTTCTCTGGGTCGTCTAATGCTTCATATGTAGCCCTATGTTTCTTATCTTCAAATGCACCAAACGGTCCCTGTGATAGTTGCACAGAAGAAGAAGAAGTACCATAACCTCACTAACGTTTCAGAGCCCAAATATCAACTCCAACATCGTAAAGGAATAAACCAGTGGCATTACACAGCAAGAAATACTCATAGAGCTTCGAGAAGATACACAATTCGAGATTAGAAAGAAAAACTCCAGGGAACAGCATTTTAGCAGCCATAGCTCTCAAATCAAAACGGGTTTTGGATCAACTCTTTAACTTGAATTATAGAATCAGAAAAAAACACTTATTTCATAGTTCTCCAATACATAGAAAGATCTTAGCTTAAAACGATTCAGCGGAAGCAAGCAATGAAGTTTCATTCATATTCATTGGTATATATGTACCTGTAACTTGCCACCATTTCCACCAAACTCTATCGGCGAATCCAATTTACATTCCAGAACCTTCAAATCATCTACAATCTGTTTGACAGCAGCTGGAAATGGAGACACCGGACCCCATCTCCGCCACTCCTCAACTGTGATGAATCCATCATCATCCCGCTGCTGAGAACGCGAATTCGAACTCATTGTCAATCCCCGGCCAATAGGTCCGAGTTGACGGCAGTGAAAGAGTAGAGACGGAGAGAAATCAAGTGCGGATGCTCCGGCGACAAAACGCATCGTATTAGCTTTGAGTTCTACCAAGGAATAAAAATTTACTTCGAAAAAAACAGCGTAATTTTAACGGATACGGGTTTTAATTAAAATAAGGCCCAATGGGCTTAGAGCCCTCTTAATTTTAAGATATAAAATTTTATAATATTATATTAGCTCAAACAAAGCCTCTAAGTCTCTAACCGAATTCAATAGACGATCATCCAAATTCTGTCTGCTATCTCCCATTTTCAATCTTTTTACAATTTTTTTCTTTCTGGATAATCAAAATCTGAAAATTTGTGTTACTTGCTTCTCCCAACAATGGCTGCTGCTTTCACATGTAGTTCCCGCCTGCCGATTTCTCTCCGGTCAGAGATGAGAATCGCATCCTCATCGACGGGTTCTTTCTCTACTCGACAGATGTTCTCTGTGTTACCTAAATCTGGAGGATTGAGGACTCGTTTCTCTCTATCTTCAGTTTCAAAAATTTCTAGGGTTTCCAGATTACGACGAGGTGTTATCTGTGAAGCTCAGGAAACTGCTACAGAGAGTTTGTTCTCGTTCCCTTTTACCTTCTTCCTCTATATGTTAATTCTTAAGTAATCTGTGAGTTAAACCTTATAATTAGTTCGAAAATTTTCCAACTTGCAAGAAAATTACAACTGATCTCTCTGTCATATTAGGATCTATGTTGGAATTGTATCTATAGAAGAAACTAGAGATGTTTGCTTAAGCATATTTAGGATTGCTGAGTTAGCTGAGTCGCAAACAACTTGAACCTATTATGATCATTCGTTAATGTTGGTTTTGTTATTTGATTTATGCAGTTTCAGTGGTCAACGATTCAACATGGGAGTCTCTAGTTCTCAAGGCTGAAGAACCTGTTTTTGTGGACTTTTGGGCGCCATGGTGTGGACCCTGCAAAATGATTGATCCCATTGTGAATGAACTAGCACAACAATACGCAGGGAAGATCAAGTTCTACAAACTAAACACTGATGATTCTCCTACAACCCCTAGCAAGTATGGTGTTAGAAGCATACCAACAATCATGATCTTTGTTAAGGGTGAGAAGAAAGATACAGTCATTGGTGCCGTGCCTAAAACCACATTAGCAGCCAGCATCGACAAGTTCTTGCAATGATGTGTTTGTCCTCTTTTCTGTGTCTCTTCATCTGAACTTTTACTTATCCACTCTCCTTCCCCTCACTCATCACTGTTCTTCTAGACCTGTATAATAATATTATGTCTCAGATTTTAAGAAATCGAGTTTATGATGATATTTATTATGATTTGTGCAACAATTATAGTAGCTATGACCTTTGTTATGGGTTTTTGAAGTGTGAAATTTGAAATTGGGCCAGTTTCTTACATTTTGTTCATGTTGGTTGCATATGCATTTGTGGTTGGAGCTTCTGATAAAATTCCGATACTTAAACTTCTCAAAACCTTTTTGACAAAATCAACCTTTAGAATATGGTACCGATGATTCTGGTAAATTCTAGAGCTTTGTTCTTACAGAAGAGCACATGTATATTGTTCTAACATTGTGTTTGAATGCTTAAAATATTAATGAAAATAGCCAGGAAGTGAAGAACACATCTAGGAATGCTTCTCACCTAACAGTTCTAACATCAGGAAGAATAATGTATGTTCTTTTGTTTTGGATTATGCAGTGAATTAGAGGATTGCAGATGACAAGATAATGGAGAAGAAGCATTGTTTAAGTGTTTAAGAATATAAAGTATCAATTAAATAATACAAGCGGGGATAGCTCAGTTGGGAGAGCGTCAGACTGAAGATCTGAAGGTCGCGTGTTCGATCCACGCTCACCGCAATTTTTTGAAATTTTCTAATTTTTCAAAACGGTGTCGTTTAAGGGTAGTTTCTAAATAGTTAAAGATTTCACAACGACGTCGTTTTTGTAATAATCGCAATATTTTAAAAGTATACCGACCATCGCGATGTTAGAGACACGTGTCTTT
>KE159172.1:5325-30611 GCA_000411055.1 Leavenworthia alabamica | reverse complement strand
GTATAATTTAAAATTTTGTAAACATATTTGTGTTTATGAATTTGTTCAGATCATTTTTAAAATTATATATATTTTATACTGGATTATGAAGTATGATTTTTAATATAGAATTAGTATTAGGTATAAATATAGATGTTAAGTGTTTTTTATTTATACCTAACATAATTTAGTGTTAATATAATTTAAATAAATATAAATATTTGTAGTGTTGTTGTTATAAGATTAAACTTTTTGTTTTGTTTTAATGTTAATATATAAGATTAAACTTCCTATAGTATATGTATAAAGTTGATGAGTTTTTTTCTCATAAAACCACCTCATCAACTTCCTATGCTGATGTGTCAAAAAAATAGCATAAGAAATTGATGAGGTGGCTTCATGAGAAGAGAATATTTTTGAATTAAAAATTTTCATATTAATTTTTTCTATTTATTTTAGTAAAAATAGTGAAAAAATGAGAAAATTAAATTAGTAAATATTTCAAAATAAATTATGATAGATACTTTTAATAATTAAATGTGTATTTAAACAATAATTCATTATAATACAATTTAAAGTCTTTTGATTAATTATAAATGTAATAAAATTAAAAAAAATTAGTGCTAATAAATGATGCTGATGTGTCAACATATTATAATAGGTGAAAGATGATGTGGCACTCTAGGAGAAGATAGTTTATGAACTTTATATATATAGATTTATTAAAGCCCAAATATGTTAATAAAAGCCCATATGGTTTGGACTATCAAAGCCCATATTCTTTGTTTCTTATGATTTGCTTTTAATTTTTATTTTACGGGTTCTAAAATATTTGTTATGAGGAGTTGGGCTTAGAAATGAGGAGTCTAGGGTTTTGATCCGCCGCGTGAACGTCTTGCTATTTAATATCACCTTCTTGTCTCTCTTAGTACTTATCATCTCTTTAAATCCGTGTTCTTGAATCACCTTAGGGTCTTATTCACCTCAAAGCTCATGGTTGATAGTTTCGCCGATGTTCTTTAGATCCGTGTTCTTTGAGTTAACAATGTTTTATTTTTGTATTTGGCGATGATTCTTAATATGAGCCAATGTATTCAACGATTTGTTTCAATTTTTTGGTCTTGTGGTCATTTATGGCAGTGATGAATAATAAAAACAGCTTGTTACGCCAGTTCTGCTTCAGATTATTATTGATTGAAAAGCTGTATTCATATCTGAGCCTATGAATTCAATGATTTTACTGAGAGATTTCATTAACTAATCATCTTTAGTTTACATTATATTGATTTTTTATAATAACGAAATTAATTGAGTTTAAACTATACACTTGCACTTGTATCTTAGTGCTTGTAGTCTGAAAAAACTCAGAAATGATCAGTGTTCTCATCAGCTTTGTCTCTATTTTAACCTCGAGACCAGAGTTAAACAAGAACCCCACATTATATTTTCTAAATTCTCACTTGATGTTTCTTTTTCTTGATCTGTGAAGAGTTGAATCATTTGGCTGTTTTAAGTTGTTTGTTATGATATAAAGTGTCTACGATGATTCGAATTTGATATACCATGTTGTGCCCAAATTGGTGCTGTTTTCAACAGATCATTTGATAACATACATTTGATTCTCGGAGCTTACTCTTATCGTCGGAGTTCAACAATTAATGGCACTTAATTATCAATCATTTCTACTTGACCCGCTTATACTTTGTGTCGGTTAATCCACAAAACTCAGTCTTGAGCTTTATCATCTTTTATTAAACACCAGTTTAGAATCAGTAAACTGAGGCCTATGAAGAAGTGTTCTTATGCCCATTAAGGTTAACATTAGCCTATAAATAAAAGGGCAAGTCTTTTGACTAGAAATTTGTATGAAACTCTCAAACACTGTTTTGATTAAGTAAAAGATAATAGCTTTCTAGTCACAAGACTAATATTTTACTAATGGGCCTAGCAACACTCCTGAATAGGCCTAATTGACATATCATCTTGATCCATGATTTTCCACATGTTGCTCTTCTACTCAAGGAGTTCATACATGTCTAAATCCAAATCCCACTCAATCATTAGTTGTTAACTTCGTTCTGCAGTGGGGAAGAATCAGTATCTCTTCTTCTTGCTCTTGTTGTTGCTGCTTGAGTATCTTTTCCCTGTTGCATCGTATCATCTCTCCAAGCTCAATTTGCTCTATTAAACTAGCCCTGTCTAGGTCTGGGCAAAATACTGCAACTGATCGGGTATATCCGAAATCTACTCGAAAAAATCGGTTCTTGGGTACGATCTAACCCGTTAAAATGTTTCATTGGGTTTTGAGTGCGTATACCCGTGTTTATCGGATTGGGTACGAGTTTTACCCGAAACCCTGTTTTTACCAATTAGGGTTTATTGTTTAGGTTTAGTTTTAACAATTTTTTTTCATTTTTATTAAAGAGAAGAAGCGAAAAATCGATTATGATGTTGGATTTTGTTTGTCAAGAGTTGATTTGTTATTTTTATCATTTAATTTCTTTATTTTATTGTTTTGATTATTGAGATTTTAGGAAATTTAAGGGTATATCCGAGTAGATATTGTGGTTTTTGGATTATTATATGCATTACGGGTATAAACTTCGGTTTTATGGATATATTTTCGGGTGTACGAATGTCTTATCGGGTTTCGGATACAAAAAAACTGAAACTGTGGTTATCCGATTATATATGTTTTTTACGGTTGTTTATATTAATAATCCGATCCAACTCGAACCCGATCGGGTTACACCCGAAACCGATCAAAAATTCATAAAATAATTTATTGGGTACTATACTCCTAAACCCGAACAACCCGAATCCAAACGAGTTTTACCCAAACTCGACCCGTAGTCCCGAATGCCCAGAGCTAGACCTGACTGTGAATCAGATTAAATCTTAATTTGAACCCGGTCAGACCAAATTAAACAGCAAAATTCAATTGTGTCATGTTGTGTTTCTGGGCCGGTTTTAAAAATAAATTAAAGTCAGTGGTTTGGTTTTGTCAATGGTTTTCAAATTTCAGGAGAAGAAACAAACAAGGGACTGATTTTTTTTTAAATTTTCAAATTAGAGTGGATGACGACTACGACCTCTTATCATTTAACATCTCTCAATCTTCAACATCAAATCCATTTCGGATCAATGGCTTCTCACTCGTCTACTCTCCTTTCTTCTACTTCTTCTTCTCCTACCTTCGCTCCTTTATCCTCTCATCGTATCCATCCTTCTCTTAATCTCTCCACTCTCCGTTTTTCCCGTCCAATCAGGAATAAACCCAATCTCGCCTTGCGATGTTCAGTCTCCATCGAGAAGGAAGTCCCTGAAACAGAACGACCCTTCACTTTCCTTAGAGATTCTGATGAAACTACTCAATCTTCTTCTTCTTCTTCCGTCAGGGCTCGTTTCGAGACTATGATTAGGGCTGCTCAAGACAATGTTTGTCAGGCTATTGAAGCTGTGGAAGGTGGTCCTAAGTTCAAAGAAGATGTTTGGTCTCGACCTGGTGGAGGTGGTGGAATCAGTCGAGTTTTGCAAGATGGTAATGTCTTTGAGAAAGCTGGTGTTAATGTCTCTGTTGTTTATGGTGTTATGCCTCCTGAAGCTTATAGAGCTGCAAAGGGATCTACTTCTGATCAGAAACCTGGCCCTGTTCCCTTTTTTGCCGCCGGTGTGAGCTCGGTAAAGATCCCTCCTTTCAATTCTACGATTTTGGTTACTTCATCATTATGACTGACTTCTGTATGACTATAGGTTTTGCACCCCAAGAACCCTTTTGCTCCAACCCTGCATTTCAATTATCGTTATTTCGAGACAGATGCTCCCAAGGGTATAGTACGCTAAATTCTTAATGAGAATGTAAATTTGTTAACTTTTTGTTTGGGTAAGATCATTGATTTCAATGTGCAGATGTTCCTGGAGCTCCAAGGCAATGGTGGTTTGGGGGCGGCACTGATTTCACACCTGCTTACATATTTGATGAAGATGTCAAGCATTTCCATTCGGTATTAGTTTCATCACTTGTTATAAAGAATATGAGTTTTTTGGTCATGGAATTGCTCACTATATAAACCTATGTTTCTTGTTGTAGATTCAAAAGCAAGCCTGTGACAAATTCGACCCTTCCTTTTATCCCCGATTCAAGAAGTGGTGTGATGACTACTTTTACATCAAGGTTTGTTGTTTTATGAGATCTTAAGCATTTTATGAAACCGAAGGCCTTAGATCGAGAGTTTTGTTTATGGATGTTATTGTAAAATCCGTATTGTTTGATAAGCCTATTGTTTGTGTGAGGGGTGTTTGAAAAATGTTAGACCTCTGATCTTGCTTGCAGCACCGCGGTGAGAGACGAGGACTTGGAGGGATCTTTTTTGATGATCTTAATGACTATGATCAGGAGATTCTTCTGTCGTTTTCTACTGGTAATGGACTTGACGACTATGATTCAGGAGATCCTTAAATGTACAACAAACGATTATTAGAATCCGTTTAGTTTCTTGGTAAACTAATATAGTAATTGGGATTCACAGAATGTGCAAACTCAGTGGTACCGGCTTATATACCTATTATAGAGAAAAGGAAAGATACTGAATTTACAGAGCAGCACAAGGCATGGCAACAGTTGCGAAGAGGGCGATATGTCGAATTCAACTTGGTATAATCAAACACTAGCTTTTTTCAGCTTTAACCCTAATCTCTTCTGTCTTTAGTTATGAAATTTTGACTCAAATGTTTGTGTAATGATGATAAGGTATATGATCGTGGAACGACATTTGGTCTGAAGACAGGAGGACGAATAGAGAGCATTCTTGTCTCTCTTCCCCTTTCAGCAAGATGGGAATATGACCATGTAAGTTCCGTTACCATGTGTCTTAAGGCATTAAATATTACAATGTAGTAACGGTGTTTTGTGAGTGCAGAAACCAGAAGAAGGGACTGAAGAGTGGAAGCTATTGGATGCTTGTATCAACCCAAAGGAGTGGATATAGCTGTGTTTCAATGAGATGAGTGAGTTTGTTTCCATTGTTTCTTGTTAATCCTGAGCCAGCTTTAGAGGATTAGATTACTGAAGAGGTGAGAATGAGAGTGGGTAAGGGCCATACGCTAGTCTGGCATGTGCATGCTTTAGCCATCTTAACTTTTGATCCATTTAAATAAGTTTACAGAACCTATGTGTCATCTACCAATTTTTGTAAAAAAATAAATTTTAGGCATTGTTATTGAATGGCCTTAAACGGTTTGGCAGAGCATCACCAACTTAATCCACAAAGCTCTGCTCTACAAACATATCAATACAGAAGTAAATGCATATAAAACAAGGAATCGATAAAAGTGTGACACTAAGCAGATCTTGAGCTTCACCTCAATTTACACTCTCTGCTTCATTTTGGGTGCTTGCTTGTGTACATACAGTAGCAACCTCCCACCAACATTTTCAAGCTGGAATGCGTTACTTCGACGCCTCCATTTTCAGACCAAAGGCTACGTATATGTATATTATGTTACTTCTTGTTGTTGTTGTCTGCTGCCATATTCCTTCTCCACGAATCCAAACATCATCTTCAGCCGATCCTGCAGATTTACAAGGATGTTCTTTGTCACCCTTTTCTGATGTCTAGTGCTCTTTAGCCATTCAATCCCAAAGTATACTCGTACATGTGTTGTATTTGGTTTTGACGCTAGTTCTTCCATCTGGTATCTAAGATGGAGATTGAAATAGTCACCCAGTGGAACTCCATGGAGAGTCATGACCTCTTCAACAAGCCACTCATTCTTATCTGCCACAAGGGACTTTTGCTGTGTACTTGTTACTTCTCCTCTCTGCTTATCTTTGTAGTATGTCTGCCTCTCATACACATCAGCCTTCTCTGACTCCCATGGGCTGCATGAATAGCTCTGACAACCTGCTCCCTCCATTGCCTTACAATCCACTTCACCTCCACCAAACAACTCCATAAAAAAACTTACCTAGAATTATCAGAGTGATGTTTAAAACAACTTATAAACTCATCATATACATTCTTGCCAAAAGCTTGATAGAAACAAATGCCACATTTCCAACCACAATTGCTTTACAATGAAAAGAGAAAAACTCACCGGAACAGGAAGAGTCAAAGAGAAGACCTCAGAGAATCGCACGTCATCAACACCCAAAAACAATCCACTCTCTTCACTTTGGAGTTTCTCCTCTGATTCTTCTTCAACAGCTTGCACTTTCTGTTCTGGAGTTAAGGATTTTGCTTTCCACAGAGCCATTATTGTCCTACAAGTAAAAAAGCAAGTAAAAAGTCTATATCTTATCATAATACTTTTTCACTTATACTACGGGACAACTCTTTATATGTAGTCAATAGGCATCCACGTCTGAACATGTCTAACAAAATCAGCTAACAAGAATGGCAAATTTCTTATTAAGATGAGAAAATGGGCATACCTAAGTTACACTAAGCATATTGATTGGGGCACAAAAAATCTAGGACGTTGATAAAGAGCAAACACGCAAATAACAAAGAGGCAGACTTGTCACTTACTTTTGTGCCACATTGAAGGAAACAAATGATTGGAAATTGAACTTAAGTCTCCCTTCCTCATCCTGTGTCTTTGCACCAAGCCTTGCATCCGTTCCTCTACCTGGTCTGAGAGTCATGACGACAATTGGACTCCCCATTGAGGAAAGAGTGGGAGGAAGCACTTGAATATCTTCTATATCTTCCCACATGAAAAAGAATTTTGTTTTGTTACCAAAAAGGCTTGCATAAAAGCCAACAATTCTTGCCGACAGGAAAAGACGACCCTTCAAAAGCAAAACCAATATTTAGTATAACGAAGTTTAATGTTGTTATACTTTCTTCATTGCTAAGAAAACAAAGATAATGAAAAAGAGGACGTGAATGAATACTAAATAACATGTGATGTACATCAAGATATCATCACCTGCAAAGGCATTTTCCTCTTTAAGTGACATGTAAAGTCATTGATCAAAAATTCTTCTTGTGGGAGACCAAATAACTTCTGAAAAGCTGAATTTGTTTGAGGAGACCTCACATTAATCTGAAAATTTCCATTTCGTAGATAAGAATAGGCACCAAAACAATAGCAGTTTAAAATGTTGATTAGGAGAATAAAGTAGTAGCCACATACCTTCTTGCCTACCTCTTTCTCCATCTTATTTAAATAGTCTCTAACAACATCTCCACCTCCTGTATGATCCAAGAAAATCCTCAAGTGCAGTTTTGACTGACAAGCCTGAGCCAGTTTCCCTTGAAGTGTAATCCAAACATCCGCTAGATCAGATATATTTGATCTCACAAAGTTGATCTCTGCATGTCCCAGTGAAACAGCCTCGTCAAAAGGTCCATCGAAATGATAAACCTCAACATTCAGGACAGAAGGAGGATCAGCCATCGCATCAAATTCGAATATTTCTGCACAAACAAGATTCCAACCCTCAAAAAACTTATGATGACAAACCAAAGAGTTGAAAGATTCAAGAATTGAAGCACCATATTTACCATTCCACAGAGGATTAGATTTCTGGAACTTTATGGAGCTAGTTCTCGTTTTCCCATTGGAAGTAAATACAATATATGGATCACAATGCCCGCTTGGATCTACAGCTGCTAGATCGACCCCCTCAATTAGAGCAACAGTTAGCAACCAACCATCTCCATTTGCTTTGATGCCATGATCACTTCCTATAATTAGATTTGACAGTTAATGATCAGTCAGATACACACAGCAGGCCACTAATGAGAGGCTGGAAGAAAGAATATGAAATGGATGTTACCTTTCTGTTTTCTTGCTTGCATGAAACGAGAAATCAATATCAATACTCTTTCACACAGAAGAACGAGAATCCCACTAACAACAAATTCACCAACTGAATCTGGTAAATCAAGGCCATTAAATTCAAGCCCTTGGGTTGCACTGGGCAAGGCAAATATAAAATGGACAAATACATAAACACCAATCATGAAAGTAGAGAACACAGTGAACTTGGCAAAATATTGTACTGCCAATTTCCAGTCTGATTGAGGCTCAGCTTGCAAGGAAGAGAGAACTTGCTCCTTGTTAAGCCCAATATCCTTCGAATCCACAGGATCTACATGTTGAGCCAACAAATTGGCATACTGTTCGAAGTTGTCTTTTAGACCTTGACGCGCACCATTCTCTATCATACCTTTCATCATGGTGCTCTGAAGAAAATTCAGTCTCCATGATACTACCAAACGGGAACACTGCTCCCCAGAAGGCAGCTCAGGACCAGGAGTGATGAAGTAAAGCACTTCAACCTTGAAGGTACTTCCGAATGGGACATCTGGAGTAGCAACACTTGCAAAAACAACATAAACCTTTCCGTCCGCTTTGAGGTAAGACTGGTCCTCTGTGCCTTTGACAGCCTTAATAAGTTTGGTTGGAGCCTTAAGGTAGCTTACAACCCGCTTGATGCTTTCGCTTTCATTTTCTGCTTTCCATGGTCCTATCTGAACTTCTGTGGTCCCTTGCAACTCAGTCAATGATGCATAGAAACTCGAATCAGGTGCGAAAAGCAGCTTGTTAAGATCTGATGGGGAAGACATAAACAACTGGTCCACAAGGATCCCACCAGGTAGGTTACTAGGTGGTTCACTTCCCTGATCTTTCGACTCCATCCCCTTCATAAGTTCCTCAAAGGAAACAGAAGATGACTCATCATCTTCAGATAAATCGGGTGCAGATAGGTCAGATGTGTCAGTGCTCCTACTAATCGACTCTGTAGGTGTGGCAGAAATAGCATTCTTATGAAAAATCTGAGTGATTCGACTAGCAAAGGTTGTCTGCAGGATAGGTTTATCGTCCTTGGAAGATGATGGAGCATCATCTGATCTAGAAGGAGAGGCACAAGTGGAGGGATCAGTAGGGGAATCCAGTCCCAAGTTGGGACTCCTTGTAGCAGAGGTGTTATCCCCATTAGAGTTCAAATCAAGAACCGAGTTCTTCTGACTAAAACATATCCCCAAAAGTATTTCACCTGGACAAGATAGAGAATAAAACGAAACTGAACCTTCCACAAATAGATACATCTCAATAAAGTCAAAAGACAGAAAGAGAAGGGGAACGTACCAGACTCCTTTTTGGAACTATTCTTCTTAGGTTGAAGAGGATACCAAACAGAGCCAAGAGATTGATTCTCCGCATCGAAAACTTGAGAAACGGGAACTTTAACCTGCCCGATGAAGTCATCATTGAAGTATTTATCCTCATCAAGAACAGAGACGACAAGTTCGTCGTTCAAATCATCGACGCCGAAACTAAAATCATCAGCCCATTTAGGGTTCAAATTCTTCTTTACTACTTTAGTCCGTGACCTCTGTTTACCTAGCTGCAATCTGACGTAAGGGTCACTGAAGCCATTGAGATCCATGGCAGGTAGATTCCTAGCTTCTATGACTTTGACCTGAAGCTTCATCTTGCCGACAAACTCCCGCCAAGGGATTCACACAGTTGAAATTGACAATGGCAGAGTATAGAGAATAAGAATCCCCAGTAGTTAGTTGCCAAAAATACGACGAAATGGAGAATGGAGGAATCAGAGCTATTTAGCTACAGAACGAAACACAGAAAAATCGAAGAGAAGTAATTAAAAAGGAGAAATCATCAAGGATGAATGAAGCAAATAGAAAGAGGGGGGATTTACCTGGGAATATACCCTAAATTGATACAAAGAGTTGAGGCAGATTCCAACGATAAATCCACAAAAGTCACTACTCCGAGCGACCAAGTCATCGTTACGTCTACGTGAAAACTTTCTACTTAATAATAAATAATACCATCCATTCGTATTTTAATTGGCTTAGTATCTTAAACTGTTGACCTTTCAAAGTAGAAAAGCAAAAGCAAGTTTTCAACAAAAGCTGGATTCTCCATAGAGAAGAAGAAAGATTCTTATATAAGAAGTTTTTATCCAATGAAACGAGCTTCAATACTTCTCTTGATACGATATCAGGCATCATCGTGATTGAAGAGACGATGTCAGAAATTGCCGTCGAATACGGTCGATTAACTCTCTCAACGGTAACTGTAACTTTCTCATGACCAACGGTAACTGTAATTGTGACTTCTAAGGTTTTGGGTTATTTGATGGACTGATCCAACTTGTAGCCCATTTAGTAAACCCGTCCATTTAAGCCCATTATTCTGATCATAACTGATCTCATATATATATATAATATTTTGCCTTTCTCTTTTGGTTTTGGTTGGTTATATGAACACTGAAGCTTTTAACTTCTAAGTAAAATTAAGGCTGTTGCGTTTAATGAAGTTCCTGAAGAGAAGAAGATAGGAATTACAATTGGCATTTATCTCGATTTCTTAGTAGAAACGAAATGGTTTTTTACAGGACAGATAAGAATCATGTATAAACATAAGAATCAATCTAGTTTGATGAAACTCGTATGAATCGTGCATAAGAATCAAACAAGAGAAAAAGAATCACTCGACAAGAAATTCCATGTTTTAAAACAGAGCAAGTAATTTAGAAAAAAAAAACTCAGCTTGATTCTGTTGAAGAAGACTAAAGCCCAAGTATTTTGCAGCTCTATGATAACCCTGACACAAGCAGTGAATAACAGAGTTAAAAAGGTTTTACTAAGGGTTTTACTATTTATAAAGGTAGAAAGTAATCATAGTTATTGTGAGATTAAACTATGGTTACTTTAGGTTTTCTCTTAATCTCTTCTACATATAGTAGCTAAATGTGTTAGTGAGAGGGATCTTTTGGATATTTTGAGAGGAGCCTTTGGCTATGGGGAAGAAGAGATACTTCGGTTAAGGAAACTCACTTGTTATTGCTACTATCTCATTATAATCAAGAGTTTATTCTATCTATTTCTATTAGTCTAATCTTTTCTAGATACAAAAGTGTATCAAACCCATTAAGCAAACTTTGGCCTTATCGTTAGCGATCACTCCTATATAATAAGATTTGCATCACATATTATATTTTTCTCTATTTTTGTTTTTTTGCTCGCAGTGACTGAGTGTTGACCAAACCACACATAAGTTTTAAATATTTACAACTAGAGGCCTATATTACTTGAATTGACAACTTCATGCAACAACTTTTGAATAATTACCTTAATATAGCTTTTGTTTCATATATTCAAAGTTAACCCATCAAATGTATTAGATCATTAGGGTACTACTACTCTCTTCGTTCATTCGAGATAAGTTCTAAAGTCTCCAACCCAAAGCTTTAAGATTTCAGGGGAGCACAGCAAGGAATCAGCAAAGGCAAAAAAAAATGGTAGATCTTGCGAGCTCTGTACTTTTATTCGTCTTTATTGAATTTGAGTGTTGGAGTTTGTTAGTTTTGACCTGACAAAGGTTTCTTCTTTCTTCGTTATTATTAGTGTTTAGCAAATGATTTTAGGGTTTATTTGAGATTTCGGGTACTGAATTAGGGTTTGAAATTTGTTTATTGTTTGGCGTAGTTGTTCTTTTCTTACTTCAAGGATTTGGTTGGACAAGAAGTGACGGTTGAGCTGAAGAATGATTTAGCTATAAGAGGAACTCTTCACTCAGTTGATCAATATTTGAATATCAAGCTCGAGAACACTAGGGTTGTTGACCAGGACAAGTACCCTCACATGGTAAAATTTCTTCTTTTTTCTTTTGGGAATTTAGGTTTTTGTTCAACTAGTAAAAGGGTTCATTTTGAACTTGAACTTGATCTCTCTCGCTATATTGTTTTCTTCGTTCTGTGTGCTTTCTCAAGTGCTTTATCCAGTAGCAAAAGGTGTGATTTTGATTTCTAGTTTTACATTATCCTTGAAATATAAACATTTACTATGACCAAGGTTGAGAAGCTTTAATGTTTGACATATTCTATTGTGATTGCTGTTCTTGTATTCTGCAATTTGTCAAGGTTACTCATAAGTACAATAGATTTTCATATTGGCAGTAATTTTGTTTATCTTGTCACACTTTAATCATCTTCTCAAAGAAGAGTAAGAGATTTCTTAAAATTTATAGCTTATTGAATTTTTTTTTTCTGTTGTGTAGCTTTCTGTGAGAAACTGTTTCATCAGAGGATCAGTGGTAAGGTACGTGCAGCTACCACCTGATGGAGTTGATGTTGATTTACTTCATGATGCCGCTAGAAGAGAAGCTAGGGGTGGCTGATTCTCCTTAACCCTTGTTGTATCTCCAACTTTGAATACTTTTCATCTTGTGTGATGGCTTGATAATGAGTCTTTCCCTATTTTAGAGCCCCTATGGATCTGGTTCTGTTATCTTCACCAAAGGATAATCCTTCTTCTAGTTTGATGAAAAATTTATAAAAATCAACAGAGCAACACCTTAACTCTTGTGATTACTTTAGTTTCTTCTTTCGTAGATAAAGCAATGAGTAATTATCTGCATAGCTAATGTAACGCTTCATTGAATTAGAATCAATGTACGGTGCGGTTCCGCAGAGTAAGGGAAAGGAGCAGCTACAGCCGTAGCTTGATATGGTGGAATATAAGCACCATTAAACATCGTGGCTAGAAGCATGGAGTGGCTATATACTCCATTTGATAAAAACTAAATAATTTTATGGATGAAACTCATCATATGAAATAAAGCCTATATTTACATAACTACTACCTTGAAAAAAATATAAAATATAATTCCGGTAAGACACTAATAACTGGAATATCGTCCAACCAATATGTTTTCAACAAAGTAAAAAATGTAACCTTGGAGAAATTTGGTGTAGATGATGAGATTCCCAAAAAGCTACTAAATCATTCTTATTTCTACTCTCCATCAATGGTTGATCCATTTGCTTTTATCCTTCTTCCCAATCGACATCTTCTTCTTCTTCTTCCCCACCTGAAGCTTCTGCTTCCACATTCAAGTCCACCTTGTAGTTTCCATTTGCTGCACATGTTAAGTAAACCAAGTTATAATCTTTACATATATCATGTAAAAGAACTCTAGTCTAACTTCTATAGTTAAATATGAGCATGTCTTATTTTCTTGTATTTGGAGCTGTAACTAACCAAAGAGTCGTTTGATATGATTCAACTAGTAAGTGAATTGAAAATGAAGTATGTAAAGTTAAACACACACTGACCTGCTGCATCAGGAGCCTCTTCTTCCCATTCAACATCTTCTTCATCTTCCTCTTCACGTTTAGACTTCATGCCAACCTGACGATCTGAGGATGTTGTAGCTAATTGAGTTCCAGGGGCTAATTCGGCCATGGATTCTTCTTGATTCCGCTTTGCAGCAAGCTCTTGCTGCTTCAGTAGTTCAGCGTAGTAAGCTTTGAGATACTCATCCTGAAGCAAAACGAAAGTACTGCATCAAATTCTAGAAACACAATCCGGAAGATGCTATTGTGGTAATCTAAATAAACACAACATAATTTTCCCCAAAAGCATACCTTCAAATCCTTTTCATCGCCATTTCCCATGGCTGATTTCTTGTCATCTGAAAATTTTGCTGCTTCTCCTGAGCCACCATCAACCTTTGCTTCTTGTCTCACTTCTCCTCTTTGTTCGCCGGTGAGATTCATTCCTAGCTTGATCATCCATGGAGGCAAGACTTTCAGACTAGAATCTCCACTTTTAGACTTGACATCTTCTTTTCCTTCACCAAGGTTAACCTCAACCTAACCATGTAAGATTTAAGAAATCAACTTACCACAATGAGAGATGAAAAGTGCAGGGATAAATTTTCCTGACTGAGTAAACTTATTCCTCATTAGGATTCTAAATGGAAACACAAAACTTTGTTGATTCACTAAGCTTTTTTAGCACAATATAAACTTGCACATGTATAGGCAGAATGAAAAAAGCTTCAACATGAACTGACTGGGGAAACAAAAAGAAAAACTTTGTTATAATACCATTGCCTTATCATATATGACCACACTGAACTTCTATATATGTTAGATGTGTAATTGATCACCTTTGTCTCTCCGAGAAATGGCATCGGTGTTGAACCATACCCACCCTGTGACCTCAAAGGATCATTAGGGTTAAGATCACCATTTTCACGTGCAGCTATAGTTGCTCGAGTCTCCCAAGCCTGAAGAGATCCAAATTCAGGAACCGGTAGGTCTTTGACTCTATTTATTTGATCCATCAGAGGTTTCAGTTGAACCTGCACTTTATTATACTTCATTTGTGTCAAAGTACAAACAACATAAGTAACGCAGGATACAATAAAACTAATCACTAAAAAACAGCACGGTATATACCGACATCACCTAGAAATTTTCCTAACCTGTCAAGCTAAAAGTAAATATGAAATGATGTGAGGTGAGCTATATATCAGCATGACCAAAGTTAAAGTGCTGACCTTTACTTTAAGACCAAAAAACGAGTTATGCATGGAAAAAGGAAAGATTGCAGAAAATTGATAAACTCAATTCCTAATAACATACAAGCCATGAATTGATCGTTGTGAACACAACAATTAACACTTTTTAATCAAAAGCAACCCTTAGAATAACCCACCAAGCATTAGTCGTTTAAGACTGATCTCTGACATTTAGATACAGGTACAGACTTTAATTTGCAATCTCACGCATTAGTCATTAAGACCAGAATCCAATAAAATTAAACCAAGATCATAACGATGCACAGGTTCAGTGAAGGCAAACAAATCAGTTTCTGTTTTATCAAATTTTCTAGTATTTTGAACTGTGCAACTAAAAAAAATTATGCAGACCTCCATCTTCTGAAGCATATCTTTTAGTTTTTCCCGCCGTCGTCTCCTTGCATTATCATCTCCATCTACTAATTCTTCAGAAGTTAGCTTGTTACATTCCACAACAAGTTCACCATTGCAATTTTCGCAATGGAAAGAATCATCTTCCATAGAAATTAATCTCAGGGCATCCAGTGCATTATATCTAAATCAGATATGAGAATCGATTCAGGCTTCGTAAATGTAAAGATTTTTAAAATAACATATAAGAGTAACGGACTTTACTTCCTTTGGCAGTTAGGACAGACATACTCCTGAACAGTATTGTTATCTTCTAATTCATCTTTAAGCTTCTTTCTGATCCGGTGCATTTTAGTACGAACAATATCATATATCTGTAAAAGAGGAATGGTGCAAGTTTAATCAAATTATACAGTATTTTGATAAATAAAGCAAAAAAGGTAGTAGGCACATGAAGTATACCTGTGGATAATCGAGACAGCAATATGAGTGGGTGTGAAGCTTAACTTTGTCCTCTGCTCGGCCATCAGTTGTAGCAGCCACTGCAACACTATACATCTTTGCACCTTTTGCAGTCTATTGAAAAGATTGAGAATCAATAAAACAGCAGATTAAGAAACAAGTGTAGAGGGATTAAAGATAAACAGAACTCGAGCCTAAATATGCAGAAAAGGTGGTGAAAAAATACAACCAAAAGTGGCAAAAGGGGGGAAAATTAAAGGAATACATAAACATCAACCCTATAAGAAACAGAAGGCCACAAGGAAAAAAGTACACAACATATCATTCTCACACAGTCATGTTCCTCAATCACTGCTATACTCTATATATTTAATGAAAATATTTATTAGCAAGACCTAAAGTGTTGTTGAGCTCAAAGCTTAGCAAAAAGTATATTGTGCAATAAGAGCTAATACTATATATCAATATGATAGAACATAGTTTCTGCACAGACCTCTTTCCTGTGGTCACGCATGATCAATTTTTGTTCTTCGAAGTGTCTTATTATTTTCCGAAGTTGCTTGGCATGCAACTGCAACTCTTTTGCCAAGTCTTCTTCTCTAACCCATTGCCGCCTAGCAGAAAAAAAAAATTTTAACCTTAATTTAAATATTTAGATCTCAAGTTGAAAAGAATATCAAACCTCAGTAAAGAAATTAAAGAGTTGGATCCCAACTAGTAGTACACAAGGAAATACCAGAAATGAAAGTGAAAAAAATTTGAGGATATTATATAACCAATCTAAGCAATATCAATCTTAAACAACCCATAATCAAGTTTCTCAAGTTAGTCTACCATTCTCCTTAAACCCCAGGTAACAGGGAGATGAGTGCTAGTTACTAAATAAAGCTTAATAAATGTTATGAAAATTTGCCAACTAGACTTTGGGGATAGAAGAGATGCACACAAACCTTGTAAGCGCATCCAGCACCACAACAGCAATCCCTCTGTTGTCACTTCTTGCAGATTTCTGCTGATTATCACTTTTCGTAGTATAATCATCATAGAATGCCCTTGCTACTAGCTTCACAAGCCTAAAAACAATTGAAAACAACAAAGGAAATGAAAAAAAATACAATATAAAGATAGTCGGACAAAAAGTATCACTATGTGTGTGACTGAATAGAAAGAAAAAGTAAAGTTGAATAGTATAGAGAGTTACTTGATAAAAGGCTTGAGCACGACAGTTTTCTGCACCGGTCCTGATTTTTCCATGGACTTAACAAACCAGATACAACTAACATTAGAAGTTGTGGAACCAGTATTAGCCTCGTGATTAATACAAAATCAGCATTGATAGAGAAGATAACTTTTTGCATAGAATATAAAGTTTAAACAGATAAACAATCTATAACTATAAGTAACTAAAAATGGTTGAAAACTAAAAAAGAAAGCAAAGGAGAAGCTTGATCTCTTAAAACACACCGAAGAAAAGGAGCTACATCTTAGATATTGGTAAAAAATACGTTTTAATGACTGAAGAGCCAAGAATAAGCTACCACAACAATCTAATATGAAAGAAACTTCAAACCAAACTAGCAACAAGAGCTCTCATATGAAACCCCAATTTCGAAGAAGATTCACAGATACAATGAATCAGGCAATACGAAAGGAATTCAAACGAAGAAGAGAAATTTATCGATGTCAGAATTGAGTAAGGTATAAATTCAATCAGACCAGTTACGAGGGTTCGGAAACTGTGCCACGGTATACAAATCCACGAAATAAGGGTTTCTACTAAATTAGAGCGATGAATTCAATTCGAACGTGACTGATATAGGCAAAGTCTCTAGAAGGCAGGAGATATCTAGGTCCAATCTAATCGGCGAAGCTTACCGGAAAGTTGGAGAGTATGGGAGAGAACGCAGAGCGAGGAACAACAACGAACGGCGATCAACTGTCTCTGTGATTTTTTTTACTCTTTTGTGGGTTTTCTCCGTCAAGGCCCACTAGTGTATTTTTCATATATATCAATATAAATTTGCAAAAGAATACTCCAAACAATGTTTTTCAAACAACTATATAAATTACAAAAAAAAAGTCAAAACAATACTTAAACCCTCGTCGTTTGGTTTGATTAAAACGACACAGACAATACAAATCGTACGAAAATTTTCGTTTTTTGAGTTATGCTATGGAAGAACTTTCGAGACTTATCCAAAAAAACAAACCGGTTTACTAGTAAACCATGTCCTGCACACCTGTCTCAGCCATCTTCTCCAAATCTTCTTGTGTTAGCAGAGTTTTCTTGCCCAAGGTGCCCGCCTTATCATACGGCTGAGCCATTTTCCTAAGGAACTGCACAAGCCCCAAACTTTTTTTAACTGTGTGCTGAGTTAAAAAAAAAAGTGAAGTTTGGGACTACCTCTCGGGCAATGTGAATAGCCATGTCAGTGCTTAGATTCAAATGTGCATCACGCAGATGCGAAAGTATCCAACCGGGTAATTTAGAGCGCTTATCATGCCGGCTATATCTGCAAATTTAACGTCAATGGCAGTGTATTATATTAGTACCAAAGAGATGTCAACATTATAAACCAACATAAGCATATCCATTCTGTCCTGTCCTACGAATCTTCCCATTCACAAAGAACAGAAAAATTCTATTCTCAGTGGTAAGATACATTATGTATGTATAGAGAGAAACTTTTTATACCTTTTGTCTGCAAATATCATCATCCCATAATCAGCTTTTGACCTGATAACTCGCCCTACACATTGAGCTGCTTGCCTCTGTTTTAAAGCCCCAAAAAAGTGTTAATAACAAGTCGCAAACAGGTAAATGATTTGCACCGAAATATAATAAGATCATAGAATAATAATCATACCAAGGCATCAAAAGTTAGAAAATCGCCTTCTTTTATTTGAAATGTATCACGCAAATACTCCAATCTTGCTAGTAATATCCTGAAATGTTTCACATCCCATCTTAGCATCTCTCACTGATCACGTATGATGAAAGTATAAAAGCAGAAAACTTAAAACTGAAAGGAACATTCATTTTGATTATAACTTACTTGCTTAATGTGTACTGGAAAGGTACTCCGAACATTACAACCAGTCTTCCATAATGACGATCAAAGTCAATACCTTCAGCAACTTTTCCCCTGCCATTCAAATATAAAATTAAATTACTCAACTGAAACTTCCAAAAGAGAACTCATAGTGAAACCTCTCTAATATGTTAGTTAACCAACAAGACTGACATAAGAGAGAAAAGACAGTTCCATAACGACAGTATTAAAGAGGCAGAACACGAAGATCCTTGTCATGAATTCCCAAATAGAATTTTTACCTGGCTACAGAGAAGAAAACTGCACCTCTTCCGCAATCGCAAGCCCTGCGATAATTATCCAGTGCCAGTGTTGTTTCTACAACATCTTGTGTTTCAATAAAGACAAGCTTCTGTTGCATTATTTCCTACAAAAATAAGAGAATTGGTAAATATCGGAAACACATATAGATTAATGCCTAGCAACTAAAAATATTTTCAGGTATCATAATTATTTTCACTTCATGCAAAAAGGTGAAAATAATCCTGGCGTGGATAAAGAGTAGAAGAAGACCTTACCTTCAGAATTCCAGTTTCATTCCATGTAGCAATAATGCCATCCATGTATGAATAACTAACAAAGAAGCAGACAACTCCATCAGGAACAATAGATACCATCTCTACCAAGAGCTTTCCATAATTCCTCACAACACCAGGATCACTTCTCATGTCAAATTTGGTGCTAACAGGAAGCTGATCACTGAAGCAAGACAAATAAACACTAATGTAAACAGATTAAATAAAAAATAATAAGGTCAGCAATTGGGAAGTTTTTTTAACTGCATACCTTCCCCGAGTTAGAACCATAGGACAGATGCAGTCTCGTGTCATTGACATCTTAAAACTTCTACTAACAACAGGATTGAAACTAAGAAGACGGGGATAAAGATCAATAGGGCTCAGAGTGCCTGATGTAATCACGACTGATTGGAAACGATCAAAAACCGGTTTGATTGCCAGAGACGCATCATGACAGCTCAACTATGATACAAAAAAAAAGGGATAAATGTTTCAAATACATTTGTCAATTATCCAAACGGTAACATTAACATTTGAGTCATAATATATTAGACACCACAATCACAATACTCAGATGAAAGCACATCAACACATACTTACCTGCAATATAGGATCTGGAATATGAGGCATTCTCTCATCATATGGCTCAATGATGATGGAGAATCCCCGTGCATATGTCCCAACAAGAGTTGCAAAGTCGCACACTGTCTGGATCGGCAGAAACTCATCTGTATCTGTAATTTCAAGGGTTAGCATGAGAGAGTGGAGCCTGTCATAACAGAACTTCAGTGTTTTCTGCTCAATTCCAGCCTGAGTGTTAAGCGACGATACAAAGCTAACAGGGCTTTCTTTCTCCACGTTCTCAGTGTCCAGCCGTCCCCCCAAGTACTGAAGTAATCGGCGCAAAACATGAACAAAATGCTCAGCCCGTCTGATATTTCCCGGGACAGCCTCCTTTAGAATATCATGGGGCAGTGCAGGATTTGCAAGCCACTGATCAGTTCCTGCATAAATACATATTTGTCGCATCAAGTTCGTAGGATCAGAAAATGCGCTCTATAGTTTGTGTTTCAACCAAACCACACATCACCTTCCTGAAAATATACTTACCAGATAAGTCCCCTCTCAGTGCTAACCCCTCAACCAACCGGTTGTATTCAGCTCGCAATCTTCCTGCATCCGTAGCCTTGAACCTTCCTACCAGTTGGACAATTTTAATAATGTGATAAGAACATAAAATATATAAGCAGATAACCAGGCAAACCATGTTTTGAACCAAGATAACTATGCACCAAAAAATGAACCTAAACAAGACACAAAGTCAATGTGTTTAAGTTGCTGACAAGATCATCTGTAAAAAAATTCTTCCCCCGCCCCTCTCAGTTCTATGAGAATACGCAGTCAGGTCTCATCAAGGGGAAATGCAATTGTGTACTACATATACTTCCATAAAAAAACAAAGAGGAAAAATGCAATCAGCAATTAGAGCGAGTAGACACCCAGATGGCATTCAAGAATAATCAGGAAAATCAACTGAAAAAAATAGACCCTTTCCCCAATGTTTACTGTAATTAAGAGTGCCATGCTAAAGAGAAGTTAAGAGTATCAGCTATGTGGGAATTAATTAGCGTACCTATCAATTTCATGCCTTATCTTATTAAGATTTCTATTAGCTCCTTCAAGTGTAACCCTCCTAACACTGACACTAAGTGCTTCAATGCACACATTATCGATATTATGGGCCTCATCAAACACTACAACTGACTCCTTTTGTAACTCCTTCGATATAATACCAGCAACCTTAGGATCCAGTAAGTACTGGTAGCTATAAACAATAACGTTGGCGAACTGAACCATATGCCTTGCGAGAAAGTAAGGGCACCATCCACGTTTCTTACCAAACGCCCTTAAATCCTTAAATCCAAACAAACATTTGTTATACAAGACAGATGTGCAAGAAACCTCGAAACAGGTTCAAAATTCAAACACATTCCAATCTTAAAACTAAACTCGATCAAGAAATAAATGAGAAAAAACTTAACTTGCTTATAAAACTTACTTCTAAAGTATAAACACCAGGAGGCAACAAGGCATTCTCAGCAGCCTTTTCATAGTTCTCAAAGTAGTCACAGAGTTCTACATTTGGATTCTCCGCTGATAAAGCTCTAACCCAACTAGCCGTCCGTTTCCTACAGGCGGCATCAACAGAATCACGATTCTCCGCAGCTAAAACTTTAGTGTTAACGCAAAGATTCTTCCGGGAGGAAAGACCAATGGCAAGGATCTTGGCCTGGGTACCGAGATGGTGTACTTGGTAGTCATGGAGTAGCTTAAGCTCAGCTAAGGTTTTCTCCATTTCATGGACAGTACGAGTGCAATAGACAAGCTTGATCGGAGAATCAGGACGAGAGAGTCGATAACTTGTGATTAAAGAGAGAAGAGCAATGGTTTTGCCAGTTCCGGTGGGCATCTCGAGAAGACAATGTCCCTTGGCGTCTAGGGCTCGCTTCAATTCAACCATGTATTCATATTGTTCTGGATATATGTTGTCATAAGGGAAGTACACCGTTACGTCTTCGATCTTGAAGATCATCTTCCTCTTCCCCGTTTAAGACCTAGAAATCGGAAATGTCAAAATAATTTATTAACTTAGAAAACCCTAAAACACCGATTAACTTCATCAAAACAAAGCGATTTGAAGTTGGAGATTACAAACCCAAACAAAGGAAAGAATGATTCGAACAGATGAAACGAGCAAAAGCTTACAGGCGAGAATGGAAGCTTCTTGTGAGACGACTAAGAGAGGAAACGGTCACAGCTTGAAGCTATTCAGAGCAGGCTGAAAATATGCGTCTGTTTTTGCCCAAGTAAGTCCACAAAGATGAAGTAGAAGAAGAGACTGCTCTTATAAAAAAAATAAAAAAATTGCCTTTTTCATTCTGACCCCTATTTACTTCTTCTTTTCTTTTGACACCCTAACTTTACCAAATATAATTTAACATGAAATATATTATAAAATACAGTTTGTAAATTTTAAGTTAATATATGTTCGTTGACAAAAAAAAAAAATTTCGAGCGAATTAGATTTTAACTGAAAAATATTTAAAAAATAAAATAAAGCTGTAAAGATGTTTTTTAATATTTTTTTTTAAAAAGTTGCAGGAAGGATATTTTTTTCGACGTCACACGATTCCGGCAAGCGACCAAAAGATATAAAGAACAGGGCGTACTGCGTACATGTAACAAGAAGGTCAATAACGAAGGTCAACGCTGTCTTCTTCAATTTTATCCCGTTTATTTCTATTAATAAGTGAACCACCCGGTTTGGTATGTAAAGCGGAATTGTATGTCATTTATAAATCGCGCCTAACGACTATTTGAATAATAAAAGAATTTTAAACAACTTCTCTCTCATCGCTGCACTTCACCATTTTCATCATCTGAGTTCTTGATCTTCGAGGTGACCATTCTGGGTTTATTCGATCACCTTCTAGGCTAGTTCTCATCTGGATATCGAATCTCTAATAGAGGTTTTTTGTTCAGAATATATCTTGTTGATATACACTTTGCATTCCGTCTCATTGGTATCAGAACCGCCGATCTCCGGACGAGCTGATGACACAGACGACATCATCAATCAATACAATGAAGATGAGAAATAAAACACTGAGCGAACTGGGTAAACAATTCGAAGAGTTCCATGGTAAACAAACATAAGAAATCAAGGATTTAAAAGGCGGAATGACAGAAATGAAAGAAACACTAAGCGGGATCACTGCTATGTTATCAAAAATATTTCCTAAAGATCCACATAAAAGACACATTGATCTTGAAAATCCGGCTTCGGTGATGACTACATCTGATCCGAGAACAAAAATATCACTTGATCTTAGAGAGTCTCGACCATCGGAGCATGACATCCACAAATCATCTTCTACAAAGAACACAGATCAACAAACAAGGCAAAACGGCCTCCTCACCAGACTAACACGTATTGGCTTCCCTCATTTCGACGGCACACAAATGCGAGACTTGTTATATAAATGTGAGCAGTTTTTTCTTCTTGATAATACTGCTGCAGAGTACAAAGTACAATTAGCAACAATACATTTTGAAGAGAATGCACTTAAATGACATCATAATTACATGGCCGAAAGGTATGGAATTTTCCCAAACTTGTCTGATATCTTGATAGCATTAACTATGCGATTTGGTGAAGCATTTGATGATCCTCTATCGGAGTTGATGAACGTCAAACAACAAGGAGAATCAGTGGAAGGCTATCTAGACATATTTGAAAGTGCACTTACTAGATTGAAATTACCAGAAACACATGCACTAAGTACGTTTCTCAACAATTTAAATCCCCAACTGGCTCTGCACACAAGACAATTCCACAGTACGACTGTAGCAGAAGCAGCAAGATTGGCCAAACTACATGAAGCATATGTCAAACACTCCTCCACCACTCGACACAAATTTACTTTTGCCAATAACTACCAACGCTTTCAATCCTCACTGTATAGAAACACAGAAAATTCACCAATCCTACCCACACCAAAATCTCAAGATAACAACAGAACAACATCCTATAAAACAATACACACATTGAAACAACAACCAGAAAAATACACACGGAAGTACTTTTTTGATGAGATGCAAGATAGAAAAAAGAAAGGATTGTGTATGTACTGTGATAAATTATTCTCTCCAGGTCATCACCTAAAACATCATAGACCTCAAGTATATTTCATGGAAGGCGTGGAAGATGACTACGAAGAGGTTACAGACATGTTTTCAGAAGGATTGGAGGACGAAGCTATACTAGAAGGAGCAGATAAGTCACCAGTCCTTTCTATTAATGCTTTGAATAGGGAAACAACTTTAAATTGTATGAGAGCAATGGGACAATATGGGAAACGAAATATACATATCCTCGTCGACCCATGGAGTACACATAATGTTTTAGACCTACAAACAGCAAAAGACATCGGTTGTAAACTACAGAAAGTCACACCTATGGCAGTGGCAGCAGCAAATGGGAATAACCTCATATCCCATTTCCGTTGTACAGATTTCACATGGACGTTGTAGGGCTATACATTTACAACAGATGTAAGAACAATTCCACTGGATTGTTGTGACCTAGTTCTTGGGGTACAATGATTGATTACACTAAGTCCTATACTTTGGGATTTTGGCAATCTCTGAATGGAATTCTCATTGGACAACATTAAACATGTACTTCGTGGCTCTACTAAAGCAAGTTGTAAAGTTATCACATGAGGTATCTTAGACAAAATACTGCAAAAAGGACCGCAAATAGCAATTTTGAGACTCCAAGAAATAACTGAGGATGCAAATACTACAAATCCGACTGAAGCACTCTTCTCTCATATTGCAGCACATGGTGATTCTAGTGATACACATACAGACGTGTAACCACTATTGGCGAACTATGACGACTTGTTTACAGAACCATCATCATTACCACCATTTAGAGAGGGATTTGATCATAAAATTCCTCTAGAATCAAGTGCTAATCCCATGAATAGCCCTGGGCATAAAACCCGACCCGAGCCAGAAAACCCAAACCTGACCCGAAATTTTCGGGTTTTGGCCGAACCCGCACCCATGGAATTCTCCTATTGGAGTGTATAGCTATGTACCCGCGGGTATCGGGTTGGGTTCGGGTTTTACCCGATACCCGAACGGTTAACCGAATACCCGAAAGTTAATTAATGACATAACAAAATTAGGTTTAACATTTGGGAATTTTGTGTTTTTTTCTCATTTCTCTTTGTTAGAGAGTACTCTCTGAGTCTCCAAAGACGATTTCTGCAAGTACAGAAGCTCTTTCGTTCAATCAATCTGGAATCTTTTGCTAAAAAACTCTCTGAAACTTTAGCGATATTGTCTCGATCAATTCTAGTTCAAGCTCTCTCATCCTCTACGTCGCAAATTCAATATGAAGTAAAGGATTAGAGTTTCTTAAATTTGCTTGTCTTTGTTACATTCCATTAATTATTGTTGATTTAGATTGGAATTAGAGTTTATAACTAAGATTAGGGTTTCTTCACGGTTTGAACTTTGACGTTTTTAACTACTGGTCGACATCGTATCTTTATTGATGTTCAAATCCATATAGTGCCTGTCTTTGACACGAGGTATTAGGTATGGCCATTACCATTGTCTTATAAACAGTAAGTAAATCCACCAATTAAAATCAAGTAATATACTTTTGTGAAAAATAAACTTATTGTTGTCAAGTTGAGTTTGTACTTTATAGATGTTTTCTTGGTCTAATGATGACGAGGTTTTTAGAATATTAATCATCTGTATTTTGTAAATGTTAATGATTTTGTATGGTTTTGGTTTTAAAAAATTGGGTAACATTCGGGTTTTCGGTTACATTTGTTGTTTTCGGGTAAATTTTTATGCAATTCAGTTTACATTTACGGGTGCCCAGCATGTTTTCGGGTGAAGTGTACCCGAATCAGGTTTTCGGGTTCAAAAAAAACCGATCCGATTG
>KE159171.1:10728-21392 GCA_000411055.1 Leavenworthia alabamica | reverse complement strand
AATGGGAATGAAACAGGAAATAAATTGTAACGACTTCTAACTTTATGTAACGATCTTGATACTGCTTTTATTGAATCAATGAATATTCAGATTCTCTAAAATTTGAAGTTATCATTATTAATTTCACTACAAATTTTATTTTGGATTATTTTTTGCCGTATTTAATTTTGGATGTTTTTTGTTTAGCAAAACATAAACAAAAACATTTAACAAAAAAAAACCAAATTAGCATTGATGGCTTTAGAAACAATCCAAAACCAAACTTAAGATATAGAGTTGCTTTTAGAAAGACACAACTGACTCTTATCTAATGTAGTAGAATACTATTAGAAACGGATCAAAGCTCAACATGTTTGAAGTGATACTCATCAAGTGTAGAGTATACTAACCCATCTCCTTCCAGTTATTGAATAACATCCCTAATAAACCGTACTCATGAAATCAACAACTTTGAGAGTAATGCAATATAAAATCTGTGAACTTAACAACAACAACAACAAGAAATTTTGAAATCTGTACCTGTGATTGAGAGTTCTGAGAGTAGAAGTGTATACACTCAATATAATGAAAGGTAGCTTCATTAAAGTCCATAATAGGTCTGTAGAATATAGAGAAACAAATATTTACTACTCAAAAGATTTGCCAATGTTAAAAAGAATCAAGCATTTCATTTGACAAAAACATACCTCACAGAGAACACAGTAAGCTGGGTAAAGAAGTTTATGTTTGTTGGAATGAGCTACGGTGCATGAAGCATGACAATTTTTTTTCTGGTGAGTTCTTCTTTGAACATTATTACATCTGTTGTCTTTATGTACTGTGCCACCATGGAAATGCTTCTCAAATTGCTTAAACATGGAGAATATGTTTTGAGATATGCATATGAGGCTATTCTAGTGTGTGTCTCTTAACCATGATAAAGGTATGAGCACCACATTTGAGGCAGTTCACTACATAATACTTATAGCATCCATAGATTTTCAGAGGAGTACTATGCAGTTTTTATCGGGTTAGGCCGAGGGAGAAACATAGTTCTCCAAGGTGTTTCGAAACTCTATTCTTGTGACTTTTCAAACCTATCCCCACATTTATTTATGGTACCACCTCTCATCATCATTAATAAACTTGAATTTATTTTTGTTTACAGGTATTTTGATAACTCTTATTGAGCGAGCTACTACTAGTTCATGATCAGTCAAATGAGAAGACATTAGGTGCTCAATAGAGTAACAGCGGTTTTTAGTTTTTTCGCAAGACCTGAAAAATGTAGTAATAGATGAACCTCATATGGGATGTTGTTAATAATGTCTTTGTGATAACATATTCATCAATTGAAACTCAATTTGAGTCATTTCTACATGATTATCATATTGAAGTCAACAGTTACACAAACTTGAGTCTAACAAACTTGTCAATCAGCACCTATAAGCCATATGAACATAAGAAGAATCAAAAAGACACAAAGCAAGTTCATGGTCCTCTTAATTACCTAAAGACATCATTTCGGAAAGTTTATGAAAGATACAAATATCCAATAACAATTACACACACAACAAAATATCGTTATATGATTTTTCCATGTTTATTGAAATCAAATACATGAATTTTTGGATAATACTCATGAGTTTTATTCCTTCTTCTCCTCCTCGTCATCTTCAATGTTTTTGTTTGTATTTTTCTCCCACTCTGCATTTAATTTCAATCCAACATAACCAAACATTATGTATTGATAAGCCCAGACAAGCATGAAATGAGTAACAAACAACATCTAATCATATTCAATTAATTATAAATGAAAATGGCATAAAATTTTATAACCTCAATGAATGTCACCACTGAAGCTCTCATCATGTTCATTAACCTGGAGTAGCCCGCATTCGCTGACCTTCCAATTGTGATTATCTATTCTGAAGTCAAAGACAAGCTCGGTGGAAGTCACCTCCCTTGCTTCAAATTCAAATGTGTAAATATGCTCTGTTAGAAGTTCAGGTATCCAATGGCAGTTTGGTTTACTATGAACTCTGAGATCATTCTGTTTGTCCATGATGTCAACTTCGATAAACCCATATAACGTCTCACTAGTTTTTTCTTTATCCCTAACCAGAATGATACAAGCCTTGAATTTCACGGAAGTAGAAAGATGCCTCTCATTCAACTTGATTGTCAAAGAACCTCCTGCAGTAGCTCGATAATCAAAGCAGGCAGGCACTTGAGTACCAGGTAAGATGAAATATCCATGATTTGATGTATACATGATGAGGTCTATGGCTTCTTGATTCAGTTTGAAGCATTTGGTGAAATTGAGACATTTCATTGGACTGTTAAAGGAACAGTCCAGTCTCTCAAGGGACTTACAACTGTGTGCGTATATTTCAGATAGGGAGTCTGAAAATTGGGGAAGTGATACCAAATTATTGCATATGTAGAGAATAAGTTTACGTAGACGAGACATTCCATTGACCCATGGACTAAATTCTTTTAAATCTTCTTCGTTCAACCACAGCTCTGTTATGATGTCAAGAGCATGTGGGAATTCCTTGAGGCTTTCAAAGTATGACAAGAACATACGAAGTTTAGAAAGACGATTCCAAGACATGATTGACAAAGGAACTTCTTTTATTGCTGTTCCTATGAGTTGGAGTGTACTAATGTTTGTGGAGATCTCAGGAAAACTTTTCAACTGTGAGCAGTTAGTAAGATCAAGGTAATCGAGAGATTTCAAGTTGATGTTTGTTGGAAGAGTCTCAAGCTTCGAGCATCCACTCATATATAAACTTTCCAAATATTGAAGATTTCCTATAGATGAGGGAAGCTCCACCAGACTTGAGTTGTCAACTAGATATAATCTTGTGAGATTAGTGATATCTCCAATAGAGGATGGGAGTTTCACCAGACTTGTGCATCCACTCATATCCAATGTATCAAGTTTAGTCGCATTCTCGATAGCAGGGATCTCCGAAACACTTGAACAATTGTTTAGACACAATTCCTGGAGATTAGTGGCATTGATAGAGGATGGGAGCTTCACAAGACTTGAGCAATTCTCAAGAATCAGTTTTTCAAGTTTAGTTGCATTGCTAAAAGAGGGAAGTTCAACAAGATTTGAGCAATCAGAAAGATCTAATCCCTTGAGATTGGTTGCATTTTCAATAGAAGAAGGGAGCATCTTCAAGCTTGAGCAGCTACTAAGAATTAATTCTTCGAGATTACTGGCAGATGAAAAATCGGGAAGGTCAATCAGATTTTTAGAATCACTCAAATCCATCCATTTGAGATTTTTAAGTGGCTGCATAACAAATAAGAAATTGTTGACATGATTGATCTTTAAACACACACGCACACACACAAAATGACACTGGTTTCTATAAAAATGGAGTTTGTTAACTAAAAATTACTTACTTTATTTCCTTCCCATAGCTTCTGAAGTTTGCTGTAATGCATTTTTAATTGGACGAGAAACTCTGGATTAAAAGTAGAAGGAAAGCATAAATTTTGGAATTTCCACCCATATATTGATGTAATCTTTTGAGATTGATAAAGCAATGACTCAAGTCTCTCAAAATGTTCATTATCATCAATTCTTAAGAATTGGAGCTCAGACATTCTTTCAAGTTCTTTTTCACTTATATTGATTTTTTCCTCAATCTCACCTAGGGATAAATTTATCCCTATAATTTTATCCCTACAATCCTGAAAAAAGAGAACAAAAATAAATATAAGTAGAGATAATTAGTTATCAAATAAACTCAATATTTAGGAAGCAATACAATTGCAAAACTTACCATTGTCTCATTACTGAGAAGTTCACATACATCTCTTCCACCAACCAAAAGCTTATATTTAGAATGTCCATGCCGAATGAATTGCTCAATGGAAGTTTTTTTTCCGAATTGTTGAACAAGTGTATGAATATTAATAACTCCCCAACTTTGAGTAATTATGAGAGCTTTCTCATGTAACACATGAAGACCTCGCCTCACATTTGAGAACTTCTTTACAAGAACCTCTTCCACTCGATGAGAATTTTCTCCGTTGAAAATGCAGGCTATATAAAGAAATAAATATTGTTCTTCTTCTAATAAGGTGTCATAACTATACTTTATAATGCTCTCAATTTCCCCATTAAGGAGAATCTTTAAACTTGGTAGATCCAATTCCCAATCTTCCTTGGACTTCCCTCGTAGTGCAGAGCCTAGAATCTTCAACCCCAAAGGAAGTTCACCAGCAAGATATGTAACTTTCCTAGCAAGCTCATAGAAACCATCATCTGGGTGATTTTTTCCAAAGGCATATGTACAGAATATTTGAAAAGCATCATCACTTGATGGATACTTCACTTTGTAAATATGATCAATCCCATGGGCGTTCAAAATACTTTGATTTTCTGTTGTAATAATAATCCGACTTCCAGGACCAAACCATGTTTTATCCGCCAAGACATTTAGCTGTTCTGAGTCATCCAGATCATCAAGAACGAGAAACACTTTGTTGTGTTGCAACCGTTCTTTTGCCACTCCAAAATGAGAAATCATAATATCTTTATGATTGATAATCATAGACAGCATTTCTTGATGTAGTTTCAATTTTCCACTGCGCTCTTCTAAACAATCTGCTGGATAGTTTTTTTTATATTCTCCATTATTGCCCTCAGTTTGAAGCTGCCGGAGAATTGGTCAAATAAAACTAAAGCGATGGTGCTTTTACCAATCCCAGGCGGACCCCAAATCCCAATCATCCTTACTTCATCTAAATCTAGACGTTGTAACTCTTTTATCCTTCCAATACGAGCTCCCATGCCAACAAGATGATTGAAATCTCTTGATACTGTCAATCCATTCAACTTGTTTGAAACATCAATGGCTATTTTCTCAATCATGGCCGCATCATTGACCCTAACAGAGAATATAAATATACATCCATTAATTAGTCTAGTCATTAGAATTTCTTATACAAATTTAAAACATATAGAATTTGAACTATAAACTACATATGAATTAGAGAAAGTATAAGTCAAACCAGCTACTAGAATGCTCTCCAGCGATTTGGGCCACATCTTCTAAAGCTTTTCTCCATTTCTCAATACGTTCTTTTGTTTTACCTAGTGGGCTGTGGTCTAGTGGGCCTGATGTCCGACTCATCTATTAATGTACCAGGCATTAACGAGGCCCAAAGCTGTGGCTCAGTGTCTGGGTGAGTAGATTTTTCTGCGTATGGAAATGTATTTTCAGAGAAAATAACATCCCTTGACACAAAAAATTCAAAAGTCTCAAGGTCAAACAAGCGCCAACCTTTTTGGCCTTTAGGATAACCAACAAAAATGCTCTTCCGTGATCTTGAACCGAACTTATCACCCTTTGTTAATCGTTTCGCATAGCATAATGACCCAAAAACTTTCAAGTGATCTAGTGATGGAGGTTTGTTGTAGATCATCTCAAATGGTGTCCGATTTCCGATGACTGGGCTTGGAGTTCTGTTGATCAAATATGCAGCTGTGAGTATACACCCACCCCAAAAATCGATTGGTAAGTTAGCTTGGAAACGGAGAGCCCTTGCAACATTTAGAACATGTCGATGCTTTCTTTCGGCTCTTCCGTTCTGTTGAGGAGTTGCGACACAGGAGGTTTCGTGATTGATACCGTGACGAAGAAAATAATCTCTTAAACTCATAAATTCCGAACCATTATCGCTTCTTACAGTTTGAACTTTCAAGTTAAATTGGCATTCTGTCATAGCAAAAAAAATTTGTAACTCTGTTGCTGCCTCTGCTTTGGTATTCAACAAAAATAACCAGACTCCGCGTGAGTAGTCATCAACTACTGTGAGAAAGAATCGAGCACCCGAATGCGAAGGTGTATGATAAGGTCCCCATAAATCAACATGTATCATTTCGAAAATCCGACTTCTTTTATTTAAACTTTGAGAAAAAATTTCTCGAGTCTGTTTAGCTCTAAAGCAAATGTCACAAACTTTATTCAAACATGAAATAGAAGAACAGACGCCAGGTAACATCCCTATAACCTTAGCTGAAGCATGTCCCAAACCAAGATGCCATAACTCGAAATCTTTTTCATTTCTCGTTGTAACTTTCGCTGCAAACTCCAAACCTTGGAAATGGTATGTACCTCCAATTCGTTTACCCGTACCAATCACCGTCCTCGTAAGAAGGTCCTGAACCACAAGAAATCTGTCAGCCAGTTGTACAACACAATTATTTTCATCCATAAGTTGTGCCACTGAAATGAGATTCGACTTCAATTCATCGACGACATACACTGACTTTAGAACCAAATCACCACCTATATGAACTGTTACAACTTTTCGAGCTATTTGCTCTCTCCCATCTGTCATAACAATTAGAACAGGAGGCATATCTCGAATATTTGATAATGAATCAAAATCTCCTGTTAAATGATGTGAAGCTCCTGTGTCTAATATCCAGGTAGTAGATGAAATCTTACCTGTAGCATTTTCTGTGTTAGTCTCCTTCCCAGCATTTAAAATATGCTTAATTGTTTTCCATTGTTGCTCTGTTAAACCAGTCACTTTGTCACGATCTTCTTCAGTGATCACATGATTCACCACTTCATGTGTCTGATCAAGTGTTGGAAGAACGACTCTGTTAGCGTAGGAGACGTTTCCGTGACCACCACGTCCTCCATACTGAAACGTACTACCACGTCCTTTACCACCTTGTATGACTCGTCCTCTAGGTCTGTCACCCCACCAATCGGGATAACCCAGTATCGTGTAACACTTATCAAAAGTGTGTCCAGTTTTGTTGCAGATTTTGCAAGTCACTCGTTCTTTGTCATCTCTTTGAAAATGTGGTTTGCTTTGAACCGCAAACGCAGAGACTTGTGGAGTCTCTTCTGAAGAGAATTTCATATCCTCTTCCTGTCGAATAATATTGTAAACCTCCTCCAGCGATTGTATTGGACTTCTTGCCACCAAAGAAGACCTCAACGCACGAAACTGATCATCTAAACCAAATAGGAATTGATGGACTTTGTCTTCTTCTCTATCAGCTTCTTGTATCTCTATGAGATTGCATTCACACTTTCCGCATTTGCACACACGGAGTGGTCGATGTGATTCGAGATTGTCCCATATTTTGTTAAGTTTGCCAAAATATGTTTCAATGGTCGAACCCTTCTGTTTACAGCAGGCTAACTCAGACTTTAGTTGCTGCAAGCGCGATCCACTTATAACGGAGAATCGCTTTTTGAGATATTCCCAAAGGTCTTGTGCGACATCTCTATGTGAGATTGTCGATCTAAGAGACGACTCTATCGTCATCTTCATCCACGATACCAAGAGAGCTTGGATCGTTTTCCAGTCTTCGAAATCTGCAGAGTCTTCACTCGGCCTTTTGATCGTGCCATCAAGAAATCCGAATTTATTGCGTGATGTCAGAGCAGTCCTTAATCCACAGGACCATTCGTCATAGTTTCTCCCATTCAATAATGGATGAGAGATAACTGCTCCACGGTTGTCGGCTGAGGTAAGGTCATATGGAGATATAGTTCTCCTAACTTCAGTATGAGGATGCTCTGTCGCCATTAATTCAGAAAAAAAAAATGAAAAAGTGTTTAAAGTTCTATGTTTCAGGCTCTGATACCATGAAGAATATCAGATTTTAAGATGAATGTGTTGTATTATTCATTGATTCAGTCTGTATATATACACGTTTAGTTAACTGGAATTTAGGAACTACTAAGACTCTGTTACAAGTTTGAAAAACAGAGAGCATATAGGAAGAATATGTGCAACGTCTTTGTTGTCCGGTTAGGCTTTAGTGAACCGACCATCAAACCATCAAACCGATTAAACCATCTCCAATATGATCCTGTTAAAAAAATTGTATAGAAATATATTATTGTCCAATCTATTTATATTATATATGAAAACATATACTCAACTTGTTTGAAAAATCAGTGGCTATTTTCTTAATCATGGCCGCATCATTCTCCCTAACAAAGAATATTAATATACATCCATTAATTAGTCTAGTCATTCTCGTACACATTTGAAACTAAATATGAATTAGAGAAAGTAGAATTCAAACCAGCTGCTAGAATGCTCTCCAGCGATTTGGGCCACATCTTCTAAAGCTTTTCTACATTTCTCAATACGTTCTTTTGTTTTACCTTTACAAATTTCTTTTCCAAATTCTTTTTTCTGTTTTTTATGTCAGTTGGATCCAGTTCATAGAAAATGGTCATCACGATCTGACCCAACACTTCCTTGCAATTCATAATCTCCGCCAACTCTGTTAGATTTTTCACTCAAAAGTTGTTTAAATTCAGGATTGGACGACAAACAGATTTTTTTACTCTGTTCCAACAGATCTGATTAATCTGTTCTTCAAGTTATATAACACTCTCTGATTTTGATCTTTTATTATGAACAACGGATTTCACGAAACACACATTTTTTATTCATTATCACAAGTGTATATATAATACACGAAAATATATAAGTGAAGAGGTGTTACAAACTAACACAACTCTTCAACCATAACTGTCTGATAACTCCCTTGTAACTCTCTTGTGGAAACACCTCCTAATATGTTCCAACACGACAACATATATACTATATTATATATGACAACCTATATACTTAATATAAACTTAATTAATTCCAACACCCCCTCTTAATTAAGTTTCTCCTGCACACCTATGCTTGCAAGCAAATCTTCAAACCTTGCTAAGGTTAAGAGTTTTGTTTGTATATCAGCAACTTGTATGTCTCCGGGACAATACTCAAGCTTAATGAATCCCTTTTGCTCAGCTTCACCTTCTAAGCTTTTGCTATGTGGTGTAAGAAGTGTTGTCAAACTTTTACACACCTTTATTCCAAACTTCCCCAAAAGCTTGTTTGCATACTTCTCTTGAGAGAGAAACACTCCATCTTCATCTTGGACTATCTCCATTCCAAGAAAGAAATTAGATTCTCCAAGAGCAGTCATCTCAAACTCCCTCTTCATATTTTCTTTGAACTTGTTGATTAAGTTCAAGTTGCTTCTGGTGATTATGATATCTACATTTAGACTTATCACCAACATGTTTTCTTCTGTTCCCAACACAACAGGGCAGCGTCATTGATGCTTCTCTTATATCCTTTCTTCAGAAAGTAGCCATCAATACGTCCGTACCATTCCCTGGGCGCTTGTTTCAAGCCATAGAACGCCTTGTGTAATCTTGGAACCTTCCATTCTTCTTCTTTTTGAATGAATCTTGGTTGCTCAACATAGATCTCTTCCTCCACGGCTTCTCTCCTTACCTTCTCCCTTAAGGCTTCATCAAATGCACGTGGTTCCTCAGCCATTAACAAACACATCTCATGTATTTGTGTCATCTCTTCGACTTGAATCGTCTTTTTCAACAACTCGTTGATTGTTCTGACTCCTCTTGGTCCTACTGGAGATTCTTCCTTACTTTGCTCCTCTCCTTCTCCAGTATCCACTTGAGTGTTTATGTTAACACTCACTCCTTGATGTTGAGTATTTGAAGACTCAGTTTCTGTTGGTGAAACAAAGGTTTTCTTCACTTTGTTCTTCTCCTAATCTGAACTTTTTTCTTCATCAAATACCACATCTTCTCTATAGCCTTTAGCCTCACTACTATAGCCAATAAATATGCCATTCATTGACTCTGTTCGTATTGGATTACACATATCCAAGTGTACTAACTCTAATGCATCACTTGTTTTGCTTTGAGATTTTTCAGGAAAACAACTCTTTGCTTGTTCCTCCATCTCACATGAATCACATATCTCCTTTGTGATTTCAAACTCTGGAAGTTTATCAACAATCTTTAACTTTTGCATTTTCTCTGTCTTGTCCTCACTGACATGATCCAATCTCCTATGCCAAAGTTTTGTTTTGATATCTTCTTCCTCATGTGCCACCATAGCATTTTCATCCAAATTCCTCTATTGTATAGAAAAACTCTTTTGTACCATCTTAAGATTTAAGTTCTTCCTTCTTTGTTGATCACTGATCAGACATCTATTACCTTCAAACAACACTTGATATCCATTTGATATCATCTGTGGTACACTTAAGAGATTCTTTGATAATTATAGTACTAGAAGTACATCTTTGATGATGTGCACTCCTTTATTAGTAGAAACCTCAATGTTTCCTTTCCCTTCAGCCATTAGGCTTTGACCATTCCCCACTCTGATTGCAATTTTCTTGCTTCTATCAAGAGTGATGAAGTATTTTGCTTCCTTAGTCATATGATTAGTGCACCCACTGTCCACTAACCATGTTTCATCTTTTGATTTTGAAGATTCTCTTTCTTTAAACACATTAAACAACATATGACTCTCTTGGTCATCATTTGTTTCTTCCAGGCTTAGGTTCACTCTCTCAGTCTTCCTAGTCTTGCAGTTTCTTGCTATGTGTCCTGGTTCACCACACACATAAAACCGCCTTTTTTCTTTCGTACTCACTTGCGACAGAACACCGTGATTGTTTTTCTTGCAAACGTCACACCACTTTATGGTCTTCCCATGACATTTTTTCTCTTGATTGTTTCCTCCTCTTGAAACAATCTTTCCTTTGTAGAAGGCACCCTCATTGATACGTTTTTCTCGAAGATTCAAGCGCTTCTCATGCGCTTTCAATGTGCCTATCAAATCTGTGATTGATAGCACCG
>KE159168.1:80522-102267 GCA_000411055.1 Leavenworthia alabamica | reverse complement strand
AATAACACTAAAAAACTCCGACAATCCATATATAATTTATTTTATTTTGGATAAAATGAAAAACTGAAATCCAAATATGAAACTGAACCGAAATAAAAAATATTAAACCCATAAACCATGAGTTTTAACACTTAACTGGTTTGGTTTTTGTTTGGATTTCAAATTGTTTTTTTGAATTTTGGATTCGTTATGTCAGTCCTAATTTTATTTAATAAATAAATATAGTATAAATTTTTAAAAACATATATTATTAAGAAAAAAAAAACTAAATTAAGGCATATTTTTTTTAGTTATGTTTCAATAAATTCTTTGATCTTCATATAATCATTATCATACATTATAATTTACAATATAAAAATTTTAAAAAATTAATATTATTCTGAAGTTGTAGCCGAATACCTTATCTGTTATACTTTAGGCACACATCTGCGTACACAAACATTTATTAAAAATTATAATTTATTGGTACAGTCACTGCAATATAAACATCTAGAACATGATGTATTATGACATATTCAACATTTGTATTGATTGATCGTTTAATCAACTTGATTATATTTTAACAGCAATCAATTATAATTTTGTAATAGAATATTAATCATTTTAACGATAAGCCAATGATATAAATGTGTCATAATGATGGGATGTCTATGTTTTGTCTTATTTGTAATAAGTGGTAATAATTAACATTTTGGGTTGTTTAAATACAACGAATGTAGTTACAACTTTAAAATTTTGAAAAACACGTGGTCATGATTTTTGGTTATCATTGGTGGACGGTGGTTATGGTTATACACTTATAATGATATATAATATATAGTTCTCGACAAAGAAAATATATATGGTCACAGTTTATCTAGAGTATAATAGCTGAAAACGACTACTGATAAGAATAATTACATTGGTATAAAATTAAATACAATACTGATTAAACATCATATATAAATATTATTAGCTAATACATTGAAATATTTCCTCTGTCTTTTTTTAAATATCATTCTCACAATATAATATTGTTACCAAATGTCATTTTATGTTTTTTATATATATTTGCAAATAAAATTAAACATTCTTTATAACCAGAAGGAATAGTAAGATTAGATTGACAATTTAATCAAATTAGACTTTAAAATATAGAAGTCATAAATTTATAAACGAAAATTAATATAAAACAAATAGAACATTAAAATATCCGTACATATATAAACTATTTTTTTATTAATTTGTGAGAAATGTATTAAATATTTAAAAAAAAAAACAAAATAGTACCATCTTATCTAGAGAGTTATGTGGTGTCAAAAAAAAATAGTGAGTTATGGTTTTCGAAAAAACATGCTAAGAAAATCCCTAAAATACCTTAATATATAATATGGGGCCTGCTGCTTTAAATATATGTATTAATTAATAAGGGCCCTTATTGCTATGTAGACTAGGATTAACATTTTTTAATATTGAATTTATTTTAGATTTTTTCAGATAAGTTCCACTAATTTTTTCGGCTTCCAAATATTTTAAGACTTTTTACATGTTCTTTTAAAAGCATAGAGACAAAAATAATGTTATATTCCGATCTACCTTGTTACAATGTTTTAATGATTAGCCGTTATGTCTTGAATCGATTGATAATCAATATTTAGAATACTATAATGTATGATGTCTTAACTATAAATGAATGAAGATATGCACAGTTTGATAAGATATTTTTCAAAAATAGAAGAGAGAAGTTGTGTTTATAATTGATAAAATTATCATATAACTAAAAAAAATGGGATGGCCAACTTATAAAACAATAAGCAAGTAAATGAAATATATTTTTTATTTATTTTACTTATTTCCGTTTATTACGAAACACAACATCGTTGAACAAAAAACGAAACAGAATACATCAAGAGACATTAGAAAAAAGCATAAGCAAAATGACCACATACGATATTGATACAACATAGGATAGTATCGAAATATTCAACTAGTAATAAGCCAATAAACGGATGAATGCGTCACGAGATAGAGGACGACGACGGTTCGATGACTTGTTAGGTTCCCAAAACTCACGCATACTCTCTCCAACTGGAAAAACAATTAACTCGCGCACAGTCATTGGCTGGACCACGTTAGGATCAGCTCCATAGAGAAGATGTGCAAATTCTTCTTGAGCTTTCTCTGTGTTGTGACGTCCGTCAAAGAAGAAGTAAGATCTTTGGTACTCACATAGCTTCGAGTGTACATTTACCATTCCGCAACCGTATGCATTATGCGTCCCAACACCGCAACACGATGAGTTAGCCACGTAAAAACCTAAACAAAATTTGTATTAAAACAAAATATTTAATAAAGAGATATATCATATATATAATATAATTGAAAATTTTGGACAGTAATGTAGTAATGTAATGATATTACGGTAGTTAAGACTTCGATTGGCTTGTGTCCTTCTAAGAACAGCATTGTAAGTATCAAAGACGGTGAACTGAAAACCACTCTTTGCTTTAGCAAAGTCGTTTAACATTGAACCGATCTTATCGTTGTGTTGTTTGGCCAAATTGTTGAGTGGCTCGTAACATTCGTTACCAGTTTTATACTCTTGTCGTATGATTGGTAAGCATCCCAATGGTGCTAGCAATGGAACCACGAATTTATTTGCTCCCAATGAGTATAACAACTGTAACACAACATGTGTATATACATGTTATTCAATTAATTTATATATGTTAATTATTATGTTGACAACTTACGCCGATGTCGTTCTTTAAGCGATTAGTAACTGATATGACAAAAGCTTGTTGAGCAGACGCATCTGCAATGGGATTGTTCTTGGTGAAGTTCAAATAATCTTCAGTGCCAATATATATCATAAATAGTGATTTTCCGATGTAGTCATCAGTCCATGTTGATTTCATACTTCTGAATTTAGCCACTTGTTGATTTAGCGACATCTGGATATATACAAAAAGTTAAAAAAACTAAAATAGTTTACTTTAAATGTTTATAATTTTTTCTTTTGATATGAGTATATAACAAAATTAGTTTTGACCTTATCGAACAAGGTCAGTAATATATGTTGACTATTACTACTAATAATTTTGTTGTTTTCACATGTTATGTTTCTACGTGGACATCTAATTTATCATGAAATTTTAAAACATAATTACTCTTGTCTTGTAGAAGACGTTACTTTATATAACATTTCTGTTTTATATATGAAAATATAATTATTTATCTTTCGTGAAAGCAAACTTACACTTTCAGCCGGATTCCCGAGAATTGAAGCATCGGCGATGGCAAAGCTGGCGCCACGTGAAAGATCAACGTCCGGTTTAAGCACCGGTGGGACTCCGTTTGGAATAGACATGAATCCAGCTATATAGTCATGACCACGATTAGTTATAAACCAAACTATATATTATATGCGTAGGTTAAATAAATAAATATATATGATAATTGATATACATATCTTTGAATAATCAAGAACTTACCGATAAAGTCAGGGACGATGTAACCATCGGAAAACTTGCCGTTCGGGTCGTCACGGGATTTTCCGTAAGGCCAATAGGTTTGTTGAGGTTTTATTTTGCTGAGAAAGATTTTATTTCCAGCGTCATAGTAAGAGTCTCCAAAAGTGAATAATGCTACGTTCGGAACACCCTCGCCGGCGTAGACGATGATCGGATTATGGAAGATGATTAATGCCAAGAGCAACCCCAGAACACTCACCAAAGTACACTTGCCTGCCATTTGATTTTTTAGTTAGGCTAGAGACTAGAGAGAATGATTAGCCGGGTGGTGAACTTTCACACTCCTTCACTCATATTTATATTGCAAAAGATAATTAATAGTATGATATAGTAACATTATCTTAATTAAAGATTTTAGATATGAGGCTCACGTAGCTTGCATGTTAGGATCAGAAAAAAAAACAAAATCTAATGAGAAGTACGTTTTTGAAAGAAAATTACATTAGTTTTTGAATATGATGTCTTTGTATCTTTGTTCTATATTTTCTATTTACTTTATTTAAAAATTAGAAAATAACATTATGGATATTATTTTGTTAACAATAGGAGAAATTTTCTCTAACACTATAACCATCAAATGTAATTTAATGGATAATTACATTAATTTTTTAATTGAATATAAATACTATTTTTAACAAAATATATTTTTATTAAAATTACAAATTTTTATAAACAAAAAATACTTTTTATTTAATGTTAGAGTTTAATATTTAATGTTTGATTTTAATATTTATTATTTAGGAATTATGGTTTAGTATTTAATTTTTAAATTTACTATTTATTATTTAGGGTTTAGAATTTTGATTTAGAGATTAGAATTTAGTATTTAAGATTAAAGTTTAATATTTACTGTTTGAATTTAGTATTTATATAATTTTTCTAAAATAAATCTAATTTATATTTTAATTTAATTATTAAATGATAATGTTGTCCTAAATTAATACTAATAGTATTTATGGAATATAAACTAAATTTAGTATTATTTAAGAGAATTGCACTTTTAAAAAGAATTTGGATATTTTTCTTTAAAATTATTTTATATTTGTATTTGAGTTCATCGCAAATGACAACTCTTATATGGGTTAGAGACGGATATGGATGAAGGTTATTTTACTTTTTGGGTGTGTAAAATTATTAATGAACACCTGTGATTATTTTTCAGGATCTTTCATGTCTTAAAGAAATGGATTTGCGAGAATCTCACAACTTGAAACAAATTCCAGATCTTTCAATGGCTACTAATCTCGAGAAACTTTACCTCGGCTATTGCTTGAGTTTGGTGGAGCTTCCTTCATCTATAAAAAATCTCAATAAACTATTGAGATTGGATATGTTTTCTTGTAACAGTCTAGAGATCCTTCCAACTGGTTTCGACCTCGAATCTCTTGAATACCTCAATTTCCAAGGATGCAGAAAGTTGAGGACTTTTCCGAAATTCTCAACCAACATTACACATTTAGTTCTCATGGAAACAAACATTGAAGAATTCCCTTCTAATTTATGTCTTAAGAATCTCGATGAGCTTTTTATATCAAAATTCGGAAGGAATGGGAAAAAATGGGAACAAGTAAAGGTATGCAGTTCTAATCAATTTTATTATCAATGCCTATATATTATCTATGCAAGAAAGAAATATTGAAATTAAAATAAAATTAGAATTATCTCTACACTAATATTAGGGAAGTGAAATTATAAAAATTACTTAGGATTTGTAAGAAATTACATGAAATGTCATTGTCATGTATCATTTAAAGAACAATTAAATAAAATTATTAAGGATACTAGTGTCAACACTTTAATTAGTTTGAAATTAAAGTATTTTAAAATATTTAAAAGATTTAATATCCAATCACACTGAATAAGAAATTTTTTATATTAAAGTATATTAGTTAGTTTTCAATCATCATAAGTAAAGATATTGTGGTGGATTTTTCATTTCTTCCCCATCCTAGTCCATCTTGAACCTATTCGTTTAAACATGTGATTAAAATTATCTGCATAATCTGAAAATCGGGTAACCCGTGAAGAGCTCGTAGAGTTCGGGCATATCCACGGTTACCCGTAATTTTTTTATTCTATATTTATTTTCCAAAAATTTGAAGAGTACTTGCATAAAATTTTTTATATTAAATCTAATTGTTACATTAAATTTTATATATTAAATTTAATTATATTATATTTAAGTAAAATTTAATATATTAAACATAAAAATATCAAATAAATAATTTTTTATATGAATCCGAAAAACAAAAAGATGATAATAATATCATTTAGTATAATTCTGTATAATAGAAAATAGTGTTTTTAGGATATATATGAGAGATATAATAAAAAATATTATTTAATTATTTTTTCTAAACATGCGAATACCCATAATTTGATTACATAAATCGGAATAAAACTTCAATAAATAAAACCCGTCTGTTTTTGTGATTTTATCCATTATTAACATCCTTATTCATAAGGTTTTCTCTATTCAATTATATTTTTGTAAAAAGATTAATTCATAGTATCATTATTTTAACAAAACTATATTATTTTGTGCAGCATATGCTATGATTCCAATTTTACAAAAATAAAATATAAATTTTAAGTGATTATCTGTCAGCATATATGCATAAATTACATTCATAAATAAAATAATATTTAATTCAAATAAATAAAAAACTAAATTTCATGAACAATAATATATCTCTATACTAATAGTCTAATAGTAAGCAAGTACATTTATAAAAAAAACTATGACTTTGTTAAGTTTTACATGTAAAAATATCATTCAACAAAAAAAAAATCTTAAGAATATATATTTGAAATGAAGTCTCTACAATTAAATTATTTTCCAAAATAAAATTATTTTAAAATATTTAATCGCCAATCAAATTGAAAAATAAATATCTGATATTAAATTATATTATATATATATTGATTAATTAATTTTTAACCATTATACCTCTCCCCTCATCTTTGTTTATTTTATTTTTTTAAGAAAAAAAAAACTAAATCATCCCATTGTTTATATTACAGCCACTTACACCCTTCATGGCAATGCTGTCTTCAACTTTAACGAAGTTGTCGCTTAGGGATATGCCAAGTTTGATAGAGCTTCCTTCTTCGTTTCAAAATCTCAATCAACTTAAGAATTTGACTATTAGAAACTGCAAAAATCTGGAGTCACTTCCCATAGGAATCAACTTCAAATCTTTATATTCCCTTAATCTCAATGGATGTTCAAGATTGAGAAGCTTTCCTGAGATCTCAACTAATATCTCGGGGCTTTATCTAGATGACACTGGGATTGAAGAGGTTCCTTATTGGATCAAGAACTTCACTAAGCTCACTTGCCTAATAATGAGAGGTTGCATGAAGCTAAAACTTGTATCACTACAAATCTCTAAACTGAAACAACTTAAGACAGTTGACTTTACAAACTGCAAGGCTTTGACTAGAGTTGACTTGAGTTGTAATACAAGTGAAGTGGAGATTGAAGCAGACAAGGAGGCTTCAGTTTCTGTTTCAGATGATTATGTCCCAATGCTAAATTTTAGTGATTGTTTCAACTTAGATAAAGATTCTCTTCTTCAACAAAACTCGATTAATTTCGATATGATATTACCCGGGGAAGAAGTGCCATCGTATTTCACTCATCGTACTACAACAGAAACTGAAACATCTCAACCCGGTTCTCTAAGTAACATCCCTATCTCTCAATTATTCATGAGAGTTAGGGTTTGTGTGGTAGTAAATGCGCCTGATGGAGTAGATATCGATGTAAAATTCGAGTTCAAAGGTGAAAACAAAAACACATTTGAATCCATTGTTCACTCACTGATAACTCAGAAGGATAGTTATCAGCTGTTAATATTTGATTGTAGTATCAATCTACAATCAAATGAAGCTAATAATAATGTTCATGATCACATGGATATAAACATTCATGCAAGTGTAGGACCTCCAAGTTGGAAACTTATGTTCAACATAAGATCATGGGGTATAAGAATCTTAGAGAACCATTCATCACCGGAGAATCGATCTTGTTACCGGAAAACATTACCGTTAAATGAAAACGATCTTCTTCTTCGAAAATCAACAGATTACAAAATGAGGATGATGTCACGTGAAGATAGAGATTTATATTTCAATTACAAAACTACTGGAACCTCTCTTACTAATATCCCTTTACCTCCAACTTCTTCATCACATCCGTTCTTGAGATTTAAGGCATTTGTTAGATTTGATTGCAAATCTTCTGGTAAATTTTCGTGTTTTGACATCTTCGTATCTTGTCGATTCAAAGGTAAATTTGGTAACTACTTTGATTCTCCTTATAAACCTTATAAGTTTTATAAATCTGAGAATGGTCATCGTTCCGATATATTGGAGTGTTTATTTCCTTTATCTCAACTTGATTATGATAGTGTGGATATACATTTTCATTTGAGTAATAAGAGTGACTCTACTGCAAGATTAGTGGAATGGCGTATAAGACTTGACTCTTCGTTACCTCAACAACATGTTTGTGAGGATAGTGAGAATGATGAGTTTGAAGAGTGTAATGGTGATAGTGAGAATGATGAGTTTCAAGAGTGTAATGGAGATAGTGAAAATGATGAGTTTGAAGAGTGTGAAACATTGGTTATGTAATGAGATTGATGAAAGTGAAGAGAGGAACACTAAACCTTTGTTTCTTTTTTCTCTTTTTGGTCTTTGTTTCTGTTGGTTCTTTATCCTTGTCTTTGTTTTTTTTGGTCTTTTTTATTTTGTTTATGTATTTTTATCACAAATTTAAAAAACAGTATAAATATAATATGATACCAAAAAAAAAATCTTACATTTCTATTTCATGATATTTTACAAGAGAGATCACTAAATTGTTCTCACTGAAAAAAAAAATTCATAAACGGTTATGCAGGTACAACTTTTTGTAATAGACGATTATATCTATATACATTGAAATCTCTTAATTTTTTTTAATCTTTTATTTTTTATTTTTTATCTATAATAATAGTGTTGTTATGTGAGATTTAAACCTGGTACATACTATAGAATACTTTAACGAATTTAACCACTAGAACAAGGATGTTTCCATAATTTCTGTTTTTTCTCTTTTAGTATTATGTTTTTTTGACTTTTTGATTTTAAAGGAATTTTCCATTTTTTTCAAATATTATATTCAACTATATATTCTATTTTAAAACAGGAAATCTAATTAAAACACACACTAAACAATATTATATATTTTGATGTAAAAAACAATAATTTATTTTTTTGTTTATTACAAAGAGGCTTTAGACCTTTGTCCCATAATTTATCAAGATTTGAATTCGTAACCTTGAGGTGAAGGTATACAAATGTTGAGTGACTAATAAGATCTTGGAAGCTCTTTACCAGCCAAGAACGATTTTAAAAGAACTAATGCACTTTGTGGTTGAAACAATGGAACCTCATGACCAGCTCCTCTTACCGTCACAAACGTAAGCCCTTCATATACTTCTGCTCGTCCTCCGACCTGGTTCCCACAGTACCAAGGATACCAACTAGTTTTTATCGGAAGGTTGAGTTTGTTTAGTGAAAATCTAGTAGCTGTTATTGGAATGACTGAGTCTGTATCGCCACTAAGATCATCATCATATGATAAACAATGAAATGTGGTTTAGTGACCAAGACCTTTTTGTGTTATAGGTTGAAAGTAGTGGATATGTATAGTGTATACCTGAAGACCCAGATCCTTAGCCCAGCTGTAATGAGTTCTTTGTATATTGGTAACATTGAATTATCTGAGTCTCTCCAGTTCCAGTTTTTGAATATGAAGTCACTGCATCAAACATTTAATTATTGGTTTTTTTTTTAATATAAAATAAAATAAAAAATAATTGTTAAATATATTAAAGAAGATACTATATCACTTATACTAATTTCTGTCATATTTCATATATTTAATTTTTTTTACAATAATTTGAATATTATATTTATTAATATATGGATTTAGATAGTAAAATGATGGATTCGGATAATAAAATAACGAATCCGGATAGTGTCTTTTTGAAACGGATATCTGAATTTGAATATTTTAAAAAAACATATTACGGATATTTGGATCCGATTTGATATTTGGATTTAACAAGATATCCGGATCCGGCATGATATTTAAAACCGTATATTCAAATCTAGAGTCGATTATCCGGATTTATCTTTTTTTTTTAAATAATAACGGATATCCAGATCCATTACTGGACTAATATTTAAATTAAATATATTATCATGTTTTCTAATATAGATAACTAAAGCTGGTTGGTTTAGTTCAGTTAATTCAGTTTTTTCTATAACTATAACATAAATCTAACCTAACCATTGAAAAATAAAACTCCTTAACCCTGTTCCGACCAGACTGACTTTATTAGTTCAGTTTCTGGTCTGGTTTAAAAAACATATGAACTTCTAAATTCAGTTCGGTTCGGTTTGACTCAAAAATCCAAACCATTTAATTCAATATCAATAAGCAATAAAGATATATTATACCTGCATGCACTCCACTTATAAGGTATATTAGTATGATTCGCATGCATAGCTCGTTGCACTTCAGGACGATTATAATACAACTCAGCATAATCCTCAATACAAGGATCATACTCTCCCAAAACTCTTCTTGTTCTATGCATCTTCACAAACTTAGAACTCTCATTATTTTGTTGTTGTGCTACACACTTAGCTGTGTAAATACTATATTGATCTATATCACCAAAGTCAGCTGCAGCATTGTAAATAGCTGAATCACATTCGTTTGTGAATTTGTCTGATGTGAAGTTACAGTTCTTGAGAATTGTGTTGTAAGATGTGTCTGAGATCATTGCATGTGACCACCAATATGTTATGGTTCCTAATTTATCGTTGGTTTTGTCCACATCTGGGTTACCAACCTTTTAAAGAAGTGATTAAGGAGATTAATTTATATAATTATGTAAATGTGATTTTAATAGAGCTTAGTTTTTTTTTTTTACCATGAAACCTTTGAGATTTATTGTTGATTTTTGACAGCTTTTGTTGTAGTCATAAATCTTTTTTGCTAGCTGAGGAACATAATGACCTGCATTAAAAACTATATATTATGAAAATGTGATAGAAATATATTAAATATTTTTAAAAAAATTCATGAATATTTGTTTGTATTTTGTTAATAAATCAGATTAATTAAGAAATAATTAAATTAAATTAATACCAGCGTAGCTTTCACCAGCAATGTAGAAATCTCTATATTGGTATTGAGGAAATCTTGACATCCAATTAATTAAAAATATTAGATTTTCTTCAGCTGCAATATAGTTAATTATATAAATTAGTTTCTCTCAGTAAAGAAAACTAATAATTATGAATTGTAAAAATAAATAAATGGGCCAGTCTTAATATTTTTGAGATATAAAATATTTACATATATTTATAACTGTAAATACATTAAGCTTTTGTTTATGTATAGAGTAATTATGAAAAATAAACNACATATCTTAAAATAAATAAATTTTATAATATAAATAAATATTCAAATTATCAAAAAATCATACATAGAGAAATGTATTAATTTAGTTTTTTATATATTTAACTTTATTTTAGTTTTAATACTATAAAAAAATACAAATAATATAAAATAAAAATAATAATAAAAATTACATAAATAAAATATATAAATAACAAATAAATAAAAATATTAATTTATATCAAATAATGCGACTCTAATATATAAAATAAAATGTGACCTGTACGTTCATCTCCAGATTCATTAAAATCTGAGGTTGTGTTAGTATATGAAAATCCAACTCCAACTGGTGTATCCAGAAACAAAAGGTTTGCCTCTGTTATTACACATTCATAATTATTAGTCAACTGTTCAAAAATGGTCTAAAACCAAACCAATTAATAAAAAATAAACTAATTATTTTTTCATGTATATATATAACCTTTTTTGATGTAAAAAATACCTTAAAATTATTTTATTTTAAATGATATTAATTAGGTTTTACACACGACAAAAAAATTAAATTATTGTTACGAAATTTTGTGATATAGAAAAAAAATATTTGTCACTAATTCGTGACGTTTTAGTTACAATATTGTGACTAATTTTATTTACCAAAAATTTATAATAAATTAGTCATTAATTAAATTAAATTTGTGAGCAGAGTACCTGTGTTCCAAGCATAGCTGTTGAGATAGAGATTGGAGCCGGTTTTGCTAATCCGGAACGGTCCAATTTCCTCTGAAGCTCCATAACCAATCGACGAGCAACCCGGTCCTAGTTGTATATTATAAAGTTAGTGATCATATATTTTGTATAATGTTTTGTGCATGTTTTATCATGCTTTCTTACATAATATCCAAAAGGGAAAGAGAAATAATTGAAAAGTGATAAATAGATGTTTGACCAGTCATACTTGTGTTTTCTTTGTTTTGTGGACCTTAGATTGGATATATATGTTACTAAGATCTTTCAATGATTAAATAAATAGTATATTTTTTTCTTTTATTTAATAATTGTTATCCAATCTTTAGTTTTATAAATAACTTATACTTGTTTCAAACAAAATGNTATATATATATATATATATATTGTTAATAAAATAATTTATTTTCTAAACATATTGTTTATATTTTCCTTTTATTATTATTGTTTTAGCTATATAAAATATTGGCTAGATTTGCTTTAGTTTTATACGCTCTTAAAGTTTATAATATATTGTTAAAAAGATAGTGAATACTATTTTAATATAGTTATATCGTTTACATGCTCAAATGATGAGGTCATGTAGCTAACACTAAACAGCATATTCGAATTATTCCAAATATTATTCCTCAAGACAATGAGAAAGTGGACATTTGCTCAAAGGCACGTAGGAATGATATAACCTATAGTATTTATATATATTAATAAATAATTGAATGTTACCTTTTGCTTCTTTTTATAACAACAATTACATGTCTCACTTATGGAATCATATTGGGTTGTTGATGTTGTTTTGGTGGACATTAATTTTGTTTTAATCACAATTTAATATAACAATAAGACATAGAGCACTTGTATTACGTATTTTTTTTATATTTTACTTTTAGTTAGTCTATTTAGGAATATTCATGCTTATTAGAAACATAAAATATATATTAATATAACGAAAGTTTTGATTTATTTTCAATAATTATTTATTTTATGAAAATGTATTTTAAAATAACATAGTTATTTTATGAAAATGTATTTTAAAATAACGTAGTTATTTTATGAAAATGTATTTTAAAATAACTTAGTCATTTTTACCAAAAAAATAGTAACTTAATTATCATAAATTCATTTATGTGTGATATAAATCGTAAATAAAATAAATAACAATTCTCTTACCAACATCTTGAGTAATAGCATGAAATTAATTTTGGAAACAAGCAAGAAACTATATAGATGGTCCACTAATTATAATTTTATTGTATTATTTTAGATTCTATATATTTTATTATTACAAACTTAATTATTTGGTATCTTTATATATATATATATATATATATTAAGTGTATTCATCGAACAAATTTTTTTTATAAATTATATATATATATAAAAATATATTTGTAGATTCCATATGTTTCATATATACATAGAAGATATAACATTCATATCAACTAGTCATATGTCCATATGTTTCAAAGTGTTTAAACTCTCTTTATTTTTTTCCAAAACAAATGAATACTTTACATTAGTTTTATGACAAATTAACAAAATATAACACTAGACATTTTAAGATATAATTATATGAATAATATACAAAAGAATCTAACCTCCATTAAGCCAAAGAAGAAGTGGTTTACTCTGAGGAGAATGAGAAGACTCAATAAGCCAATAAAAGAGTGATCTACCATGTGACTCATTCACTGTCACATAACCTGAAAACTGTGAGAATTTTACTTTAGGTTGACCTGGAAGTGCTTTGATCCTATCTTCATCTTGCTCTCTTGATGATCTTGATGTTGGTGAGAGCACTAATAGACAAAATATTAAGTGGGTTATTGCCATTTCTCTCTCTCTTTCACTATAGTCACTCAAGCTCCTTCACTTAAATAAGTCTTGTTAGGTCAATAGAATGATAAGAACGTGTTACAACCACCAATATTTATACATTTATAATTATATATATATGTCATGTGTGGGAGAGACATAATAGTTGATGGATGGGATTTAGGGTTTTGGAAGTTTTCATGTAACATGTTTTTATTTTATTTTTTATATGTAACATGTTTTGCTGAGTCATATCATTAAAGAAATAACATTTTTGACCAATTTATGAGTTTCTAATAAATTTAAATATACCAATTATTTTTCAGAAAAAGTATAGCAAATAAAATATTAAGTGGGTTTTTGCCATTTCTCTCTTTCAATATTGTCACTCTCCTTNTATATATATATATGTGTGTGTGTCATGTGGGGGAGAGACATAATAGTTGATGGATGGGATTTAGGGTTTTGGAGGTTTTCATATGTAACATGTTTTGCTGAGTCATATCATTAAAGAAAATAATATTTTGATTTTTGACCAATTTAAGATTTTTTAATAAATTCAAATATACTTTCAGAAAAGTATATCAAATTAAATAATGTGCATTGTCTTTCTTTTAATATAATTGACCTAAAATATGGTAGGTGCTTCAATTATGGAGTCCAACATTTAGAATTAAGAAAAGGAATTCTATATATATTTCAAAGAAAAAAATATATATTTATTTTTTGAAGATGGGAGATATTAATTAAGAAAATTAAAAACATAATGGCATTGGAATGATAATTTTAAATATTGTAAAATATTAAACTAACTATAGTGGATTTTAATTTTAAAATTATAATTTTTTGCTAATGGGAAATCTTCAGTATTATTTTAGTAAAAGGGTATTTTGCAATTAGTGTTTATAATATCTTATTTTGGTCAAAACTTCTGTAGTATTGGCATGTCCAATTTTGAAAAATAACAAAAACATCAATTTCAAGAATGTTAATTAAATACATATATCTCTTTCTTGATAATGTTAATGTTAATGATATAATCTAATAGCACCAAGGAAACTATGATGTCGTGGTCTTTGCTATGCCACTACTCTACGAAACTACCTACAAATACCTAAGAGAGAGTATACATTTCTAAGATATATATTTAATATTTAATATAAACTATATACTTTCAACATATTTATTTTGATATATGTCATATATCTAAGATGTTTTAATATAAACTATATATTTTCGACATATTTATTTTAATATGTCATATTTAATATAAACTATATATATTTGATATATTTATTTTGATATATATAAACTATATATTTTTGACATATTAATATGTAATATAAACTATATATAAACTATATAGTTTATTTTGATATATATAAACTTTATATTTTCGACATATTTAATATAAACTATATATTTTCGACATATTTATTTTGATATATGTCATATTTTAATGAGAAAAATAAACAAAAAATATATATATTACAAGCATTAAAAGCATTATAACAGTTTAGTTAAAATTTGATAATTATTTCATTCTTACTAACTTATTAGGATAATAATTCAACTTTTGATCTCTCGTTTCATATTCTTTGTTCTTTATGATTTATAATCTTTTTAGTCTCTAAATCTTCTTGATTCACTTGTTATTTAAAGTCAAAATAATCATTTTTAGGTTCAAACCCGTTTAGTCAATTAATATTAATAATATCATATGACTTATATATTAGAAATTCAATATTCAAGATTTTGTTTTACTAAATATATTTCAAGATTAATTGTTCTTTATAAAAGTCAACAAATTATCTCCTCTTGAAAACCTGATTTAATTCCAAAATGGTAAAATTTATTGCAAATATTTTTTTAATAAAAAAGATAACATCTTTGTATTATTTTTTTAAATTTTTTCTAATTAAAATAAAGAATATTTTGATTTCTTAGTAGTAAAATAGGAAAAAAATCCAAAAGAAATTGAAAATTGTAATTACTTTTAGAAGACCAAAATTTTGACTTTAAATTTGTGATTCATATCATATACTTGACATCTCATTCCACAACCTTTTTATAAAACTAAGCAATAAGAAAAATAATATTTGAGATTTGGGCATAAACTTGTAAGAGAAATGGCTTCTTTGATTCCCATGTTGTCACTCATGTTTCTTCTATTCACCTCATTCTACTACTTTGGTGAGGCTAGAAACATTGTTGTGGGTGGTTCACTTGATGCATGGAAGGTTCCAGATTCACCCAACGCTCTCAACCATTGGGCTGGGACCGTTCGGTTCCAAGTCGGAGACATTATTTGTACGTATAGATCTATTTCTTTTTTAACATTATTCATTATATTTATTCGTATAGATCTATTTCTTTCTCGACGTTATTCTTTATTTTTACCTGTACATAAAATCGAAGATCCATATTTTTTGAGGTCTGTTTATTTTTTGTATAAATAATATTATTATATATTTTTTACTTAAATCTATATATATATTTTTATATAAAATTATAAAAAAATAATTATTTTATTATTTTATGGAAATGTTTTGGTTAATTTGAGTTTTGTTATAGATTTTTTTGTATGATAAATTATGTTTAATTGTTTGTTACATATATTAGAGATCTTAGATCTTTTTTACTTTGAACTCTCTAAATCTTTAATATGGTCATGTTTTTTTGGTTTTAAAAATATGGTCATGTTTATATATATATATATATTTCTAAGAAATGACACCAAATATTTACTTAAATTTTATATAAAATTTTGATGATAGGTATATTTTTATCATTATGGTAGAGAGATTGGATTCAGTTTTAGTCAATTAAGGATTTTACGTTGAATTGTATTATGTTTAAAATGTCTTTGATATATTTTATTATACGAACGCTTTTGAATTAATCCACAACTAAAATAAATAATTTTTGTAATTTATTTTGGTATTATTCGATCGATATTTTGACTAACTAGTTAGTCTCCAAATTAAATTTGATATATTCATATATATATATAGTCATATAGATATAGATATAATCTTATATTTCCTAATATAAAATACATACATATATAATATAGTCAACTAATAAACATTGTTTTATTTTTACCACGTGACAGGGTTTAGATATGATCCCAAGATTGATTCTGTGTTACAAGTAACACAAGAAAACTACAACAGCTGCAACACAACTAAGCCTTGGCAAGAATACAAAACCGGAGACACAAGAGTTCATCTCAATGTCTCTGGTCCTTACTACTTCATCAGTGGAGCCAACGGTAACTGTGTTAAAGGTGAGAAAGTGACCATTGTGGTTCAGTCACCTTACCACCACAAGNCCACTCCTTCTCCAGCGGCTCAAGTGACTGCTCCACCCACTCCTTCTACCAAGCCACATATGTCTCCGGCACCAGCTCCGGCGAATAGTACTGCAGTTGGGTTGGTTGCTGGAAATGGTGTTGTATGGGCCTCAGCTCTTGCTGCTGTTATTGGGCTTGTTTTCGTTTAAGGCTTTTTTTATTATAAAGTTTAAAATCTATTATATGTTATACATCCAAAATGTTTTTAAAACAATTATTCTCTAAGTTTATGTCATTTTTGGCATTACAAATAATTTAATTTACAATTCTTTTGTTGTCAAAAAAATTATTTTTCTACAAATACAAAATGTTTTAGTTTCACAGAAATTTACTTTAGACTTTTAACCAATTTCCTTCTGCCACATGGCGAATTACTATCTAATAATAATAATATTAGAATCATCAAAAACAAATTTAATTGCTAACTTAAATTAAAGTAAACCTAAAAACTAATTTAATTTTGGTTTTCACCTAAAAACTAATTTATATGTATATATATATATATATATAGTTACATTTAAATGAGAATAAAAGACAGTAGAGGAAGCGGGTGGGACCTGATCTGACCCGACCCGAACGTCAAATTCTCTCTTCTTCTACTTCAGCTTCTGTTTCTACTTCATCGCCTTCCGATTCCACTGTAAGTTCTTCTTAATTTTAATTGATGAATCTAAGGGGATGTATTTAAATGAGTATTCGAAGAATTTGATTTCTGATAAAATTTGAGATGATTTGGTTGAATTTGAATAAATTTAGTATTTTGTTATAAAATTATCTGAAATCTCACCTAAAAACATGAGATTTTGATATTTGTATTTTTAACTAAGAAATTCCATAAAATCTCAGCAAGAATATTTAATTCAAAATTTTATATTATTTTTAATAACGATGGATTTCATGGTATTTTTTAAAATCACTGATTCAATAATTTATTAACTATATAAAATTTTATGTTTCACAAACATATGATTTGCTATTGATTAGAATTTACGAATTGTGGATTCATATTTTGATTTAATTAGATCAAGTAACCTAATTTTAGAATCCAAAGTATTGTAATATAAAAAATTACACATTTTTATTCCAAAGAAATTAAATTTTTAAATCATCCTCTATAAAACTTGATCACATCGTCCTTTCAAGAAATTTTTACAAATAATCTGCCATTGTTTCCGATCAGGTTCTGCATCTTCCATAGTTTCCTTTGCCTTATCCGCAAAATCTTGCTGAAAAAAAAACAGATCAAAACACTCATCAATATAAACACAATAAACACTAAAAACATGTAAACATATACTCCTTCCATTTTATAATATTTTATTTTATATTTAAAAAAAAGTTAAAAATCTTTGTTTTAACTATATATTTACTCAAATTTACTCAAAAATAAAGTTGAATAACTATTTATTAAAAGTTTTTAATAAATATATTATTATTTAAAATTATATTTATTTAAAATTATATTTATTTAAAAATCTACTATATAGTTTAGTCGATATAAAACTATATATTTACTCAAATTTCTAAATAACTAATACTTTTTAATTTTAATTTAATATTTATTAATTTTATTTTATTTATAATTTTATTAAACAATAACAAAAATTAAATATTATAAAATATTTTAAAAAATTAAAAAAATCAATTATTACGAAATTAATAATAAAACAAACCTTCATTAGTTTCATATTAACCAAACGATCAATGATTTCGAAAACTATCTCTTTGTTATACTCAGGATGACCTTGAATACCAAGAAAGTTATTACCAATGGAGACCATTTCAACATTGCATTGGTCTGAATAAGCAAGTAATGTTGCTGTTTCTGGTAGTTCCCAAACTTCATCTTGATGACATTTTATTATGGATAAAGATTTTGGAATTTGGTTTCCAAATAAACCATTTGGTTTGATTGTATCTGAAGCTATTCTTATGGTTTTTAATCCCATGATTAAACCTTGACTTGATCTTCCTATTTTTCCTCCTTTGATCTTACTTAGTATCTAGTTTTTAAGAACAAGGGGTTTGAATATATATCAGTGGTTATGATATATAAATATTTGTAAAAATAAATAAATAAATAAATAGGTTTGTACTTTGTATTTACAATTTAACAAAAATATATTCTAAAATGATAAGTTGTAGATTTATAAATCATAGTCGGTCCAATTATTTTAGATAGTTTATTCGATTTTTTTAAACCTAAAATATGTTCAAAATTAACTTTAGTTTATAAAAATATATACCTTTAAATAAATTAAAAATCTTATTCTATAAAAAAAATTAAGCATATAAAACTTTAAAAAATTTTAAATTACTAAACTTTTTTTATAAAAATATCTTTAAATTATTGGATGTTTGTGCTATAAAATATTGGATGTTTAACACATATAAATTTCTTAATTACATTAACTAAAATATATTTTGTGATTATGATAATGCAATATAAAAATTTCTAAAAACAAAAGTGTTAATAAATCTAAGTGTTTTTGTTTATAAAAACCCTAATTAACTTTGATCCTACGGCTCAAATCAAATCATAAACATCAACGGATCAGATCAAACCTGGTGACCAAAGCAAATACCAAGAACCTTCTTATTCATCTCATCAAGTTTCTGACAAACAGAACAAAGCTTAACGATCCAATCCTCATTTCCAAAAGCATCATGAAGACTTCCACTAATAACAAACCCATCATACTTCTCCAGATCCTTATCATCGGGAAACTCGCCGTCGATCACTCTGAACAGATCCCATATCTCACCATCTTCACCAAACGTATCAACGAACACGTTGAAATAGCCACCATACGTTTTCTTCACAAACGTTGAATCAGCTGCGGCTAAAAACAAACCAAATCGTTTTTGTTCATTAACCATTTTTGTTTACGAAAATGTCGGAGAAAGAGTTGTGTGAGATTTTAAGACGGCGAAAAAAAACCGAACACAAGCCAACTTGAGAGTTTTTGTTGCGTATTAGTTGTGATTTAGTAACAAACTAAAATATAAATAGTATTATTGAATATTGTAAAGTTGGTAAATATATTATATTTTATTTATTTATAAAAAGAAAGAACAGATTTGTTAACGTATAATTTATTTTTTTTACAGCATTTGCCAACGTATATTAAATATCTATAAATGAGTGTTTGACCATGAATTTATTACATAAAAATAATAAATGGAAAGTGTTCATTATGGTATATTTTGATTTTATAATTTATGGTAAATCTTATTTATAGAGATTAATATTTTCTATATTTTATATATATTAAGAAACATAGGTCCGGACGTGTCATGCTTATAATATATTTCAATATTTTTTATTTAATTAATTCGGATTTTAATTATACTTATTCTATTTATCAACACAATTATATATCATCATTAATCTTTAGTATTAGGTAAAGTTAGTTATATGCTAAATTCCAGACACTAATTTTTTTTTTGGAATATAAAATCATATAAAATGAAAAACATTAAATTTAATCATATAATAATTAAGTGAATATATTGTTAATTTTAATGGTTTATTCTTTTTTTTTTTGGGATAAATTTTCACTGCATTAATTGTGAATTATTAGGCTTTTATGAGGTTTATATCCTTTTTCCAAACAATCCATTAATGGGCCGGGTCAAGTCCATAAACCAATTACAATTGGGCTTTGAAACTCATAATGGTAATATTAATAAGCCCATAGATATTAACAACTTCAACTTTACGTAATACGTAAAATAGTGAAAATTATATAACCAAAACTATAGTGTCCGTTACCAAACATGCCCATAATTATGTTATTTACTACGTGGGCACGTGCGGACATATGTAAAGGAACCATGGTCGCAGTTCGCCAGCTCGGTTCGGTCGGGCCAACCATTAACTTAACCTTTTACGATTTTACAAAAATAGAATACATTGTATTTGGTGATGTGTTACTTTGCAAAAGTAATTTATACTTTGCAGGGAAAAAAGAGAACTAACATACTTTTTGGTATTAAGGATAAAGAAGAAGAAATGTTTTAAAATGTTATATGCTAAGTCATATGACAAAACATTTGATAGTTATATATATATATATATAGGTATGGGCATAAATCTATAAACCAAAAACGAAACCTAAAATAGATCTAAAAAGTTGATTTAAATCTTATATGGTTTAATTTTATAAATTGATCGGCTTTTATATTAAATAAATTTAGAATGTGAAATAAAACTGAATCCGTACCAAATAATTTTGGATAATCGAATTAGCAAAAATATAAAAACTAATTTTATCATAAATCGAATAATTTTACTTTAAATTTGTTAAATATTTTTTTTAACTTTTATAATTCAAATTTTTCGGCTAATTTGCATTTTCAACTACTTTTATATTTTAGTTTTGATCTCGGATTACAAATGATTTAAAAATTTTGAATCGAATCATATATATATATATACACTTACATTAGTATATTTCATTTTTACAAAAATAAATTACAAACAAAAATTTCTATATATATATATATATATATGTACGAGTATAAGATGGTATTATAAAAGTAATATTTATATATGTATGATGTATAAATATTGAATATATAACTATTTCATTTTTTTAGGTCAACCGACTTATTTCATTATAAATATATCTATCTACCTATTAAAATTGAAGTACAAAACTTATGCCTATTCAAATAACCAAACACTTTAAATATTATTCATATATCCAAACAACAATTATTCATTAAATATTAGTACTAAAATAATAAGAAAATATCTACTTTCTTTCTCAATTTATAATTAATTATTATCTACCTAATATTATCTTAAAATAATTACAAAAATTAAATAATATATCAAATAAGTATATATTA
>KE159168.1:65136-77918 GCA_000411055.1 Leavenworthia alabamica | reverse complement strand
TTGCCTTGCCGCCTCTGTCTCTTTTTTTTTTTACTTTTATACTTTTACTTTAACCTTTTACTTTTGCATGTTACTTTTTTCTTTTACTTTGAAATAATATTTTTATTAGTTTTGTAGAATTCCAAAGCCAAAATGCGATTGTTGCTTGTGGGGTGAGTTCTTCATCTTCACACATTTCTATACAAAACAAATGAGTTGATGGGTTTTTGTTGATTTTTTTAATTATATAAGCTTTTTAATTCTTTTTTTTTTTTTTTTTGTAAGTGTAAGAAATATGAATATCTTGTCAAATTATAAATGATGTGTCTTTTATTTTAATATAAAAAAATTTCTAAAAGTTATATTTTTTTTCAATCAATGTTTTGATTCAAGCTTTATACACTTTTGAATGAATTATTTTATTAAAACACGTACGAAGATTTCATATATTTTAGAGGTTGCCCTAAAATAGTATTTTTGTGGTACTATTTGGTACTCATTAATATTTGACCATATAAATCTCGATATCCTCCTATAAAATATTTGTTTCTTTAAACTTTATATCAAATAATAAATGAAGAAATTGTTTGGACAACAATAATAGGTTGGTCCGAAGAGCCAATGGATATATAGTACGGATCAAATATCTCTTATAATTTCTTATTAACCAAATAGTATTATTTCTCATTATCTTATATATGTACATTTTGTATTTTAATGTGTTATGATTCCACCTATAGTTATTCATATACATGAACTTGGATTTTTTCAATAAATAACCCATCTAAAATATTTTCTTTATAAAGAAAATTTTCTAATTTTAGTCTAGATTAAATCAATGGTGAATTCTATATGTTTTCTATAAAGTCATAAAACAAAAAAGTGACCTAAAACAATACATATAATATTTTCGTTATAATCGAATAATGAATCGAATAAAAGTGATGTTTTCCAATAACTTCGAATGTGCTAGATTCGATATTATAGAAGAATGAGTATTTATTCAATTAAAAAGAAGAAAGAACAAGTTGAAGCATATGCCATTGGTTTAATTTGTGTGTTGTGAGAATATTAGGCCTAAGGTAATGTATTATACATTTTATTATTTTTTTAACGGTTCAAATATATAAAAAAGAGCAAACATAAACCTTTTTGGTAAAGGTATATATCAACTTTTAATTTAATGTGGTGTAAATTATTGATGTGAATAATTTATGCAAAAACGATTAATATATAACACAACAACGATTTGATATATATATTTAAAATGAGTAATTCCTTATAATACTATCAGTTTATTGGACAAAATTACATTATTTTTTTAATTAGACATAAATACCATTTTTTATTAAAATTATAATCTTAGGATTTTACTATTTAGTGGTTGGGTTTAGTTTTTTATCGTTTGGGTTTAGTATTTAGTGGTTGGGTTTAGTGTTTAATGTTTGAATTTTATGTAATTTCTCAAAAGTATAATCTAATTTTTAATTTAATTGAGTTATTAAATAGTAATTTTGTCTTAAATTAATTTTAGTGGTATTTGTGGAAACTAAATTTAAATTAGTGGTATTTAAGAGAATTGCCCTTTTAAAATAAGTAGAAATTTCCAAATTGAAAGTTTCTTTTAATTTTTAAATACAATAAAATATGATTATTTAATATGATTATTTATCATTTGAAACTTTTGTAGTGAGGAATTATACTTAAAGATAAAATCAAAGTAAAAATGCTGAATTCATGATATAAATTAACAGAATAAATTCTCAACTACTAGACTAGTATGAGTTGATAGGAAATATATATATTTTACTCAAATAAATTATTTAGTTTAGCAATCCCTAATAATCATGGAACATATATAAAAATTTTATGGTTATTAATTATAAATGTTAGAATAATTTACAATAGCATATTAAAATTTTATATTTTATTATTTCACGTAAAAAAATCGAAAGCAATGTAAGTTTTTTAATAGACAGAAAACATAAACCTAATTTAATATCTCATATTTATAAAATTACCTTTATAAACATTTTATAGTTACCATTTTCCTAGAAACTTATTTTTTTTTTACGTTTTTGTATCACTATTCGTTTAATGTATATATACAGTTTTATGCAAATTATCAATTTATTATATTTTTGTTACCAAATTATATATAAATATTTTGGAAATATATACACAAAACATAGTGAAACAGACAATGAAGCATTACGTAATGATGCATGAGAAGGAAAATATGGAGTTCAGTTGCATAGCATCTTAATGTTGACGTCATCTTTATCTCCTCAATTAGGCATTTTGATCCAATTAAATTAATATTTTTTAAATTTTCACATGGTATAGCTTAGTAAAATCAAACTGAAAAATATATATTTGGTCGGGATATAAAAGCAATGACTTTATTTCATTGTAGATACTATTTATAAAATTTTATATGTGTTGAATAATTTTTATATAATCATAAAAAAATTTGTACTCAAAACTTATATTTATCAAGTACTAGATATTATGGAATATAACATGTGAATTTCTAATTTATTGGTTTTGAATAATTATGAATTTACAAAAAAATAAATTAGGTTTGGACATTCAGATTTTATATCAGAATCAATTTGATTTTTTATTCGGATAATTTAGATATCTATTCGATATTTTTAAATATTGCAGAAAATAAAGTTTTGATTAATATATATGTTTGTATATCAAATTTGTAAAAATGTATTATTATTATATAATTTTGTGTAGACAATAATATATTTCACACCAAATTTATTTTCTATTTATTTAATATCCAAAGTTATATATATATATAAACATAGTTCATGCTAGTTACAAGTGATATGTAACATAGTTCATATATTTTTCTTGTCACCATAACATATTTTGTTAAATCTTATTTTTAACCATGTAGAAAACTCTTTTTTAACTTTACATATTTACAAAGACCAAATATAAACTTATCATGAGTAAATTTGATTTTTAATTACTAGACTACCAAGTTTTGTGTAACCCAAGTTTTACGTGATAAATAAAAATAAAAGTTTATTCATTATGAGTTTGAGAATCATCTTTACATGAACGATGCATAAAACTCAACTTTATAAAAGTAACACTAATGTGACTAGAAATCATAGAATAATAAAAATGTAATTATGAACATAATAATGTTATGTATTATTAATTAGAATTGGAAAAAGGAAAGGGGCCATGATGATACAAAAGAAAATTAAATAGACAAAAAAGGAAAGAAAACAAAAGTAGAGGGACTTGTCAGAAAAATGTAACATCACAAATCACACCACATCAGGTAATATACAGCTTTTTTTCTTACTATTTTCTCTTTGTACTTCATTACATATGTTCTTATATAAATATAATTTTTTATTAAAGGTTACAAAAATAACTCTGGTAATAAGATTTTTCAGTCAGAAAATTAAANAAAAAAAAAAAGAAGAGGCGCATGTTAGCATGAATCAGTCTCGTACTTACTGGTCGTAGTAGTAATTGTACACTACACACGTCAATTCTGTGCTTTAGGATAAAAAAAGTAAATTTTTTTTACTGAAGACAAAAAATTTATATTATGAAAATTATAAAATCTTATTTTTGAACTTTGAGATAAATACATTCTATAATATTTTGTAGGGTGATTTCAAGAAATAATACGTATTTTATTTTAATACGATATATAAATATATTAGTGGGGTTAAAGTTAAATATATATATAGCATAATAATATAAAACGATATTAAATTAAAGATAAAATATAACAATTTTTTTATGAAAAGGAAAACAAAAATTAGAGATGAAAAAAAAATTCGAAATAGTTTAACTGATATTTTATGATTAAAATAAAAAAAATAATGAGCATTTTATTTATTTGTAATTAAAATAATACAATATATAGATTAATAATTAATTTTTAATGATAATACAAAATAAATAAAAGTTTTATTTGTTTCATGCTCATCTATTGATATTACTCTAAATAAAATAAAATATTATCTTTAGAGAATTCTACATAAATTTTAATACAATATACACTATATTTTATCTCTTTTATAAAGCATAGAAAAAGAATATCGATAGTTATTATTTTTTACAAAAAAAAAAATGGTTTATTTACTAAATTTGTATTTAAAAAAAAAAAAGTAAACCACACCATACGGGTCCGTATCAGCTTTCCTACCTGATTCTCACTTCCCTACAAACCACAACACAACCTTTCTTCTCTCTCAAAACCCAGAACCTTTTCTTCTCTGTTTTTTTCTTAAGCTTTCTCCTTAAATTCATAACACTACTTACATAATTCAGTGCATGAACAAAACAAAGACAGAGTTTTTAATAAACCCAACAAAAAAAAAAGCATTTTTCCTTCTTCTTTTGTTACTTTCTCTTTTTCAGTTTTTGTAAGCACAAAACTGAAAACAAAGTAATGATTTTTATGCTTCTCCTTCTTGTAAACTAAACTAAAAAAGCTTTTTTTTGATGATGATGAAGAAGATAATAACAATGAAACTTCTATCTTCTTTATTGTTACTCTGTTTTTTCTTTACTTGTTGTTTCTCTTCTGAACCCAGAAACCCTGAAGGTAAAAAAAACATTAAAATTAAAAAGACTCTTTTTTTTTTCATGTGTATAATAAAGTTTCATTTTTTTACAGTGGAAGCATTGATAAATATAAAGAATGAGTTACATGATCCTCATGGTGTATTGAACAACTGGGATGAGTTCTCTGTTGATCCTTGTAGCTGGACTATGATTACTTGTTCTTCAGACAACCTTGTAACTGGCTTGTAAGTGTTTTTGTTTTGTTTTTGTTGACATTAAGACAAATCTGAAATCTCTCTGTTTCTATAATTACAGAGGAGCTCCAAGTCAGTCTCTTTCAGGAACTTTAACTGGTTCTATTGGAAATCTCACTAATCTTAGACAACTGTAAGTTTATTTTTATTTTCCTTTATATAAAAATCTCTCCTTTTGTTTGTTTCTTCAATTTTGTTTTTTTGGATTTTTTGAAGGTTATTACAGAACAATAACATCTCAGGCAAAATCCCACTAGAGCTTTGTTCTCTTACTAAATTACAAACTTTGGATTTTTCTAATAACCGGTTCTCTGGTGAAATTCCCGGTTTGGTTAACCAATTGAGTAATCTTCAATATCTGTAAGTCTCTTATGTTCTTCAAAAGCTTAGTTTTTTTCTTCTTATTATTAATCTCTATGTAATGATTTAATTAGGAGGTTGAATAATAACTCATTATCTGGGTCTCTTCCTACTTCATTATCTCAAATCCCTCATCTTTCATTCTTGTAAGTATACAGATTTCAAAAGTTTAAATTTTTTCTTACTTTGAACTTAAAAGACTCATGGTTTAGTATTGGTTTTAGAGACTTATCTTATAACAATCTCAGAGGTCCTGTTCCTAAGTTCCCTGCAAAAACATTCAAGTAAGTTTTAAGGGTCTTGTCAAGATTCAAGCTTGAGTTTGTTTCTAATTGTTTTTTTTGAAAAATGTAGTGTTGCTGGGAACCCTTTGATCTGTAAGAACAGTCCACCTGAGATTTGTTCAGGATCAATCAATGAAAGCACTCTCTCTGTTTCTTTAAGCTCCTCATCTGGTAAATAATCTCACCTTACTACATTTGTTATGAGTTTTTTTAATTAACATTTGGGTTTTGTAGGAAGAAGAACTAATAACATATTAGCTATTGCACTTGGTGTAAGTCTTGGCTTTGCTGTTTGTGTAATCCTCTCTCTATGGTTCATTTGGTATAGAAAGAAACAAAGAAAGCTAATGATTCTTCGTATAAGCGGTTCGTCTTCTCTAGCAAGCTTATGGTTTTTGATTTCAAGAAGATTTTGTTTAAAGTTTTGTGTGTGTTTGGTTATGTAGACAAGCAAGAGGAAGGGTTACTAGGATTGGGAAATCTAAGAAGCTTTACATTTAGAGAACTTCATATAGCTACTGATGGTTTTAGCTCCAAGACCATTCTTGGTGCTGGTGGGTTTGGTAATGTTTACAAAGGAAAGCTTGGAGATGGGACAATGGTTGCTGTTAAAAGATTAAAAGATGTAAATGGAGCCTCTGGGAATTCACAGTTTCGTACCGAGCTTGAGATGATTAGCTTAGCTGTTCATAGGAATCTACTAAAGTTAATAGGTTATTGCGCAAGTTCTAGTGAAAGACTTCTTGTTTATCCTTACATGTCCAATGGCAGCGTCGCCTCTAGGCTTAAAGGTATAGAAACACTCTGTTATGGTTTGGTTTAGGCACAAAACTGAAACTGATCTTTGTTTATTGTTTATAGCTAAACCAGCATTGGATTGGAACACAAGGAAGAAGATAGCTATAGGAGCTGCAAGAGGTTTGTTTTATCTACATGAACAATGTGATCCAAAGATCATTCATCGAGATGTTAAGGCAGCAAATATTCTCCTAGATGAGTATTTTGAAGCTGTTGTTGGAGATTTTGGATTAGCTAAGCTCTTAAACCATGAGGATTCACATGTTACAACTGCAGTTCGAGGCACGGTTGGTCATATTGCACCTGAGTATCTTTCAACTGGTCAATCTTCTGAGAAAACCGATGTTTTTGGGTTTGGTATACTCTTGTTAGAGCTTATTACAGGAATGAGAGCTCTTGAGTTTGGTAAAACAGTTAGTCAGAAAGGAGCTATGCTTGAATGGGTAAGTAACTATACTATAAAAACTTAACCTAAAGTATTTATATAAACCATGTTTTATTTTGCATAGGTGAGAAAGTTACATAAAGAAATGAAAGTAGAGGAGTTAGTAGACAAAGAACTTGGGATAAACTATGATAGGATTGAAGTTGGAGAGATGTTACAAGTAGCTTTGTTATGTACTCAGTTTCTTCCAGCTCATAGACCGAAAATGTCTGAAGTAGTTCAAATGCTTGAAGGAGATGGAGTAGCTGAGAGATGGGCTGCTTCACATAACCATTCACATTTCTACCATGCTAACATGTCTTATAGGAGTATTACTGATGTTAATGGTAACAACCAAACAGTACATCTGTTTGGTTCCTCAGGATTTGAAGATGAAGATGATAATCAGGCTTTGGATTCATTTGCTATGGAACTCTCTGGCCCAAGGTAGTAGAAGCTTGGATAAAGATATAATGAAAGATAATAAAATATTCTCATGACTTATATTATAAACATGTAAATGATTATTATCAATCCTCTGAAACTTGAGATTCTGGGTTTGTTTTGGTTTGGTTTGGTTTGGTTTATGTCTCTTTCAAACTAATTAACTTAACATGTCTTAAAACTTGTGGTCCTGTGAAAGTAATGTTTGGTCAAAGTCAAACTCTGACCTTCATGTGCTATTTAATTTGTTCATGATCATTGGTTGTTCTGCTGTGATATTTAATTTTATTTTAATGTTGTCATGATATTAACATTTTGATATTTTTTATACTTATTCATAACACATTCTTGATGCTATGAGTATATCTTAATCTTAATTAGTATTACAAAAATGGTCTCTGTAAGTTCCCATGTCATGTCTCTGGTTCTATCTAAACACCAATGGAATGTTTTTCACTCTTACTCTTCATTGTTGTCTCATTCTTCATAGTTATTGAATCGGTTAAACCTAACCGAATCACGATGAAGCTAATACACCGTGAATTAGTGGCGAAGGTTCGACCTCTGGTCACTCCAGAAGACCATATCCAACACTTAACAGATATTTCATCGGCTCGGTTTATGAATCTAAAGAATTCGATTGATAAAGAGCTAAGCAACAGCGATTTCCAAGTCGATATTCAACAAACAATCAAGACACCGATGTTTTTCGTGAATTTCTCGGTAGGACAGCCTCCGGTACCACAGTTCACAATCATGGATACTGGAAGCTCACTTTTATGGATCCAATGTCTTCCTTGTAAACACTGCTCATCACAACATATGACTCATCGTGTCTTTAATCCTGCATTGTCGTCATCATTTGTAGAGTATTCTTGTAATGATCCGGATTGTAGACATGCACCAACCAACCGTTGTGGCTCCTCAAACGAGTGCCTTTATGAACAGTTGTATATAAATGGCGCTGGCTCGAAAGGCGTTCTAGCTAAAGAGCGAATGACCTTTATGATACCCAACGGAAACACGGTTGTGACCCGACCTGTTGGCTTTGGGTGTGGTTATGAGAATGGAGAGCAGTTGGAGAGTAGAGTCACTGGTATTATGGGTTTAGGAGCTAAACCTACATCGCTCGCGGTACAGCTCGGGTCTAAATTCTCCTACTGCATCGGCGATTTAGCTAACAAAAACTACGGTTACAATCAACTGGTTCTGGGTGAGGACACCGATATCCTCGGGGATCCGACACCCATTGAAACAGAGACTGGTATCTACTATATGAATCTTGAAGGGATTAGTGTTGGGAATACACAGCTCAATATCGAACCGGTTGTATTCAAAAGAAGAGGGCCAAGAACAGGGGTCATAGTCGACTCAGGTACAGTCTTCACTTGGCTAGCAGATCTAGCCTACAGAGAACTCTACGACGAAATAAAATCAATTCTGAATCCTCAGTTAGAGAGATTCTGGTTTAGGGATTTCTTGTGTTACCACGGGAAAATAAGCGAAGAGCTAATAGGATTCCCCGTGGTAACATTTCATTTCGCAGGTGGAGCTGAGCTAGCTATGGAGGCTACAAGCATGTTTTATCAGCTACAAGAATCGGATATGTATCATAATGTGTTTTGTATGTCGGTGAGACCAACTACAGAACATGGAGAGCAATATAAAGAGTTCACAGCTATTGGACTAATGGCACAACAATACTACAACATTGCTTATGACCTAAAAGAAAAAAACGTATATCTCCAGAGAATCGACTGTGCTCTACTCGATGACTATTCACCACCATGATACATTTTAACGTAAATACGCAAACAAATCCATGTAAAAAGAGATTTCAAAGAGCCTAGAGAGCTTACCTCTGTAACACATTAGTATATATTGAAGAACATTCAAGTCTACAACACTCATCTTCTCGTCTTGATGACTTGCCCTCTAGAAGCTTTCTTCTCCATCTTCTCTCTCTTTTTTCGTGACTTATCATCTTCAACACCTCCCTATAAATTCAAAGCAAAAAGCTTTAAACCTTTACAAACCAGGTTTCAAATAGTATAGTCAAAGTGACTTCATTTTACTTACATCTGAACCTTGTGACATGAATCCTCGAATAAGACCTGAAGCTTTATAAACTCCAAAAGCAGGAATCTAAACATTCAACATCAAAACAAAAAAGATTATATCAATTTTAATCAAAACAATTACATATCATATAAGCAAAAAAGAACTAAAGACATTGTGTATACCACAAGATACGTGTACCAAAACTTCCCAGAGATAATTGATGAGAGCTGAACAAAGCAAGTGATATAGATTATATCATGTAAGTATCTGCAAAAGATCATTCATCAGATAATCAAAAATTACACAATCATAAATAAAATATTCAAATCTAATCCTATTATACCCGCAGATTCCAGCAGTGGACATGTCAAATCCACCATCAATAAGCTCACCAGAATCTGTAAAACTAGGTTTCGCCATTTGATTAAGCTGCTTATATGGAAATGCGTATGCTAGCGAAGTTATCACTAAACCGATCCAATGTTTCCAAGTAAAGCTTGAATGATAAATTAGCATCCTCACAACTAAGTATACAACCTGTGATTACCGAATTATATCAGATCCAAATTCAAAATCTATAGAGAAATTTCGGAGAAATCTAGGAAACACAGAGATTGAAGAAGTTACATTTGAAGCAATGATGAGACGACGGAGTTTCTCCATGTGTTTAGCGTTTTCTTCCTTTCGCTTTTTCGCTCCTTGATTCGCCATTATTGAATCTCCGACGAAGCAGACGTTTGGAATAAGGAAGACGACGACCAGTTTAGCTATACTCCGATGAATCAAACTGGAATAACTCAAGTCAACACATTTAGTGGACCTAGGCCCATATTTTTGTAGTATATAGCCCAGGCCCATTAGTTGTATGGGCATATGTTTAGCTTCTGCCGATGAATCAAAGAGAAACTCAACTCAACACAACTAATGAACTCAGGCCCAAACTTTTGTAATGTACGGCCGAGGCCCATTAGTTGTATCATCATATGGGCGGGCATATATGTTTAGATTACGCCGAGGAATCAAAGAGATAAACTCAACTCAACACATTTAATGGACTTAGGCCCAAACTTTTGTATTATATGGTCGTGGCCCATTAGTTGTATCTTCATATGGGCATATGTTTAGCTTCCGCCGATCAATCAAAGGGAAACTCAAACAACACAATTAATGGATTCAGGCCCAAACTTTTGTAATATATAGCCTAGGCCCAATAGTTGTATCTTATGGGCGGGCATATATGTTTAGATTCTGTCGATGAATCAAAGAGAAACTCAATTCAACACAATTTGTGGACTTAGGCCCAAATTTTGTAATATATGGCCGAGGCCCATTAGTTGTATCTTCATATGGGCGCGGGCATATAGGTTTAGATTCCAACGATGGATCAAAGAGATAAACTCAACTCAACACATTTAGTGAACTTAGGCCCAAAATATTGTAATATATGGCCAAGGCCCATTAGTTGTATCTTCATATGGGCATATGTTTCCGATGAATCAAAGAGATAAACTCAACACATTTAGTGTACTTAGGCCCAAAATTTGTAATATATGTCCCAGGCCCATTAGTGTCTTCATGATTGGTGCTGATTAGGTGATTAACCAAGCTAAGAAGATGAAGATTTGAGATATAAAAGCAACAGATTCAGAGTTAAAGCACAAGCCATCATTACAAGTATTCATGTAAACTTGTTACAGAATCAGTTCATAATATACCAAAAGCTAAGAAGATCTGCCTACTGGTTCAAGAGCTTCAACAGTGACAATACTGTTTCCTCTAATCACCTACAAAACCAAACCAAAATCAAAATTAAAAACCCGGTTCAAGAGTAACAAATCATTGATTTATCACTAAAAATCATAAATTCAAGAGACATTACCACCATTCCGATATCGGTTTTGTCAGTACCGTTAACCTCAACGGTGTTATCAATAACCAGATTCATGAACTGGTCGAATCCACGAAGTGTTCCAGTAACCATTCGGTTCGCATTAAGCTTAACTTCAATTCAAATACAAACAATCTCAGACCGAGAAATCAAGCTAAACAAATCTAATAAAAATTTAGAAAATATAACTAATAGAGCTAGAATCAAATCCAGTTTGATTCTGAGAATACGAGGATGAAGATAGTGAACTTACTTTGTAGCTTCTTATCCATGTACTTTTTGAGATCCGGAGGCTGACCTGAGCGACTCATCGTTGCAGAATCGGAAGGTCTTCGTTCTCGGCTAGATGAAACCCTAAAAGTTTTGATTTTAGGAACTCGAATTATTTATTTAGTCTCTCTTCCTGTTTTACTACTACTTTAAGCCCAATAGTGTTTCTAAGCCCAATAGTATTTCTAAGCCCAATAAATTGTTAGAGCCCAGTAATTAATGTAAATCCATCACAGAGAACTAATGAATTGGTTAATACTTAATAATGAAATAAACATGAATAGTTATGAGTGTATTTGATTTTATTTTTAATAATAAATAAATTACTAAATTTATAATTATTTGATAATTAAAATTTTATTCATCTGTCTAAATTTATAATTATTTTCAAATTATAAATCTGATTGCATAATTTATAATTGTGTTTCCCATATATCTGATTGCATAATTCTCTTGTTCTATTTAATAAAAAATTTATATGAAAAAAAAACAAAAAAAACAATTTTTTTTTGGTCAACCAAACTATTCTTATTATAACATTTTATTACCATTTAATTTATAAACAACAAATTAAATCTCCAACTAATTAACAAGCAAAGCCAGCTTCCACAAGCTTATTTAGTTTCTTGTTTCTCAACCTCTCTTCATAAACTTCACTTCCATGCATCTCTGTCTCATACCTAAACCATATATTATACAATAACATATTATCATTAATATTTATTTCTTAACTCATACCATAACATATACAAATAAATAACATTTTCACGTACCTTGGTGGCATAGGTATCAAAGGAGATAAACTTTGGACAAGTTTAAGAGCTTCTTCTTCTGTATTCACAATTTGATTAAAGCAAAAGTATCTACCACAAGCTGAAGTATCCTCATAAGCTCTAATATGAACATCAGCTACAAACTCTACATCTACATATGCTAACACACCATTCTCATACATTTGTGAAGCTCCTTTGAGGTAAGACATGGTAGGTCTAGGGTTGTTTTCAGCTACTAAGGGTCCAATGATGAGGCCAGGGTTAATTGAGACCATGTTAACCATACGGTCCATGGCTAGTGCCCAAGCTGCTTTCTCAGATTGTGTCTTGGCAAGTGCATGCCACAACTACATATATAGGAAGAACACGATTAGTTAAGTATTATTTTTTAGTTATGGTCTAGGTTGGATTTTAGTTAGAGGTTTTTTGACCTATTTAATATTTTATTAACGTAGCCTTACATCAAGACACAAGATTCAAAGGTTCAACAAGATTAAAAGATGTTATATAACACCAAATAAAAAATAATTAAATAAACATGTTAGATTGAATGATGAAAGTATATGCTATATTGTTTAAAATATATATATAATATAAAAAATACATATATAATAAATATATAACTAAATATACTTAATTTAATATTAAATTAAATAATATAATACATAAAAGTAATATATACATATTCAATGT
>KE159168.1:24662-39520 GCA_000411055.1 Leavenworthia alabamica | reverse complement strand
GGTTATTCGGTAATCGGATTGTTCGAAAATTTTAAAATTCACCGAATAAACCGGAAAAAAATTTCGGATTAATAGGTTCGAATCAAACTTTAATCGGATCAGATTATTTCCAAAAAAATTTGGATTAATCGGATCAAAATTTTTATTTAATTGATTTATTATATTAAAATTATAGAATTTTACTTCAAAAATTAAATTTTAATCCGAACAACCCGAATAAATTGATTATTTAAACCAATCCGATCCGAAATCAGAATTAAAAATAAAATTGTACCGATTAATTTATTCACTTATATCCGATTACTCCAAATCCGATCTATTTTTGATTTTGCCGATCCGATCCGAACAAGTCAATCTGTTTGCCCATGACTAAAATATATAGCTACATATTTTAAATATAAATAATAAAATTTAAAATTTAAAGCAAAATTTAGTTTTAAATTTGCTTAAACTATAAAACTAAAATCATATAAACTAATTATATATATTTAATATAAAACCTAAATATTTAATGTGTTTTAAATTGTATAATTAAAAGAAAATGTTTTGAAACAACTAAGTGTTATACATACTCGAAAAACATAAAATTTATATTTTTGCTACCAACCCATGGCCAAGCCATCCCTTTCACCACTAGAGCTAAAAAGTATAACACCAAACTTCTTAAAATATTAAATAGTTCCACACGAAATCTTATTACAAAGATTCTAAGGATCAATTATTCATATGTGACCAAATCTCTTAACATATATGTTCTCATTATTATTTATGTAGATACAAAATTAATTATTATGTTACCAAAACAAAAGGAAACAAAAATAAATATTAATAATTATATGTTTAATTGAATCCATCATTTTTGTAATTCATTTATCTTAGGGTGATGTTACGTACAAGCAATAATGTGAACTTTTGGATAATATATTATTTTATTTTTTGAATATCATAATGTATTATTTTTTTATATTTCAACAAATATTTTTAATGTTTTTTTTGTTATTTATATACGTATTTTGTTATAGTGATATGTATTGCCATTTAAAAAATGCAGTGAATTGAACTAAAATACAAACAACAAATTGAGCTAAAGACCAAAGTATATTCTCTGTGTTTTTTTTATATATTTACAAATCTTAAGGATATGCTTTGTCGAGGCTAATTTAGATAAATCAATTAAATATAGATCTAATCTAGTCCATAGACTTTATTGATTTAAGTTTTTTTTTTAATTTATAAAAAATATAACATTTATATAAAGTGAATTTACAAACAAAAATGTATAACAAACATTATAAATAACGAGTATAACCGTTCACTTTGAAATATATCTTATAAAACGAGGTAAGCGTCGTTTTTTTTGTTAATGAAGATATGTAACCCAACAGGACCACCGATTCATATATAAGATTGAAAACATTTTATTTTTTGTGATATTTCGTGCGATGTGTGTTGCTACCGGATTGGTTGAAGCGGATGATAATATTAATATTCTTTTTAATCGAATACAAAAAAATAAAAAATAAAATGATTATCAACTACGTTGGATTAACATTTAATTAGCATTTAAATAGTTTTATAAAATATGTATATTTATTTTCTTCAAAATATATATTTAATATTTATTTTTTACATTTATTTATTTTGCCCAAAATTTATAACCATTTCTCAACATATTATATGAAATAAAAAATAGTAATACATTATCTGTCAGAGTTTTACCGAAATTTTTTTATAGAACCATTTTTATCAGAATATTTCTGACAAATTTCTAACAATTACATCACAGTTATCATAAATTCAATAAAAATTAAATTACTAATTTCAAAAATAATTAAAAAAATAGGCTAAAATTTTATATCAAATTTAAGAAAATGGTATAGTTCTTCAAGAGCCACAAAATAGTATTAAACCTAAAATTTAATCTCCTAATAAAATTTGATTATGTTTGAATATTTTATCATCTATAAGCATTGATTGGGTCTAATTATTTAATTGGCAACTTCCACTTGCTGGCATCACCATTAGGCTGCCCAAGTCAATGTTGATAATATAATTATTAGACATGAGCATTTATATTAGGATTTGATTTCGATTTGATTAATTCGATTTTTGGATTATTCGAACAAAATTTTTATAATTTAAATACAATTTAAATTATTTTTTCAACTCAATTTTACAAAATTATTTGTAATCCAAAAAAACTAAAAACTAAACAAAATTTAAAAAATTTAAAAAATTATTTAAACACTTTATAAAAATAATAGCTTTGAACTAAAATTATTTTTTAATATATTTTCTTTAGTTTGATTGTATAGAATTATTTTAAATTAAATTTTATTCAATTTTAAATTTAAATTAATTTAATATAAAAACTAATTGGATTTTGAAAATTAAATGTTTAGTTTTTAGATTTAGGTTGAGGTTTTAATATAATGAAATCTTAATCATAATTAACCATATCTACGTAATTAATTTTGATTTTTCCACTTTAGCTTTTTGCCAAACTATTTTGTGATGACAATATAATCCACGTGTCACTATATTAAAATTTTGTTAATACGTCAACAATTTTATTAAAATTCTTTATTTTCACTAGGTAGCTTTCCCCAACTTGAGGGACTTCTGAAAACTTTATAATATATGCCAAAAGTTTCAACTATGACTAGCCAATAAAATTTAGATACGTTTGAGAACACAAATAAAACAATAAATACAATAATATTTTTAAGCTAAAGAAAATAATTATTGTAATTTTAAAGTTTGTTTGCATAAAAACAAAGAATATTGTTACACAATCGTAATAAATAAATATTTTCTGTATTTGTTTTTGTAAATAAAATATGTTTCATATAAATAACAAGATATTTTGTTTGAATATTTTTTTATAACAAAATTGTTTATACATTATTTCATTAAAAAGCACACTAAATTAATATTCACTTATTTATAGCTTTTGGTCTTCATTAATTATTATTACATATAAAATTCTAATAAAACTACATACAAATAAAATCTCTATAAATTAATAATACTACCACCATAATATTTTATTAACTTATCAAATTTATATAGTCAGATATCATTTTGGGATTGAAAAATATTGAGATATTAATTTAAAATTATATTTTAATATATTATTTATACAAAAAAAAATAGTAATAAATTTTCTTTTATCTCTTTGGAAAAGATGAACAGAATTAATTGGCTGTAAAAATTCGGATCTACCAAGTAAAATAAAAGAATATTCATTAAATTTGAACATAATAAATTAGTTATAGTTTAAAAAATTTAAATTAAAAATTAAAAAAATATGTGGATCCACGTCTGCTTTCGTACACGTAAGAGACTTTTAGTTTCCTAGTTCTTCTCCTCTGTTTGTGAACAAATTTAAGTTATAAAAAAACAATATTAATTAATTCTTTTTAAGAAATTAATATAAATCCAACGGCTACAATACCACCGCTAGCTATCATCACTACAGACCCGAACACGTGGACGGCTGTTATCCATCGATATCTCCAAATTTCTCGCGAGAAATTAAATAGTTTAAAAAATCGAATATTCGAGTTGTAATTGTACTTTATACATAAATGAATTTCTCGTGTACGTTCCGATATATGCTGACGTGTACGAGTCAATATTCTATTTTTAATTCTAGGGTTATAAAAATTTATATATAAACCCCTTTGAGTCTCTCTGTTTAATAAATCACTTTCGTAAAATAAATTGATTTTTTTTTTCTACTTTTAATTATTATTTTTGTTTTTTTTTTAATTTTTCTCTCCTCTCTCAAAATTTCTTGGGGGAGAAAATTTTGTTCGTGCTGCAATGGCGATGAGAAAGCTTTTATCGAAACGTATGTTTAATATCTCAAATGTTGCTTCACAAAGTCTTATGAATTGTCGAATCTCATCTTCTTCATTAGCTGTACGAACCAGAGTTCCTAATGAGTCTGGTGATACAACCAAAATTTCACCGGAGCCTGGAGATTCACGGAGGTTTTTACATAATTCCGCTATGATTCGTCCGGAGATTATGCAGATGCCGATCGGAGAAAGTTTGATTGAAAAACTCCGTGAAATTGATGGAAGCAAGGATCGAATTCGATTAGACGGACTTACACCGCCGATTAAGATGGAGACGAAGCCGAATCTTACGGTTGATGATACGAAGAAGCTGTTTAGAGCAGCACAAATCGAAATCGTGAAATCGAAACTTAGAGAAACTGGAAAAAGCTGGATTCCGTATTCGGAGTTTGTTAATGTTTGTGGTGAAGCTTCATCAGATCCAGATTCTGGATCTAGAATTGCAAAAATGCTTGATGATTCAGCAAACGTCATCGTTTTGGGAGATTCAGTTTGTCTTAGACCTGATCAGGTACTTTTCCTTTGTTTCTTCTTCTTCTTTGATTGAGAATTTCAAAATCATTCATCTCTCTGAGTATATGCAGCTGTTTGGTTATAGACTGTGAGAGATATTGAGATAGAGATTTGAAATCTCTGAATTAGGTTATTGAGTTTGTTTCTTCATTAGATTTCGATTTTTGAAAAGCTACTGATACCATTTTCATTGGTGTTATCTCTCTGTTTTGCTTTCAAATTCAACAGGAGATTCAATAAAAAACCTCTGTTATCAGAGTGAGTTCCATAGGAGAGGGTTCTCAAGTTTAAGAGATGGTGATTAAAGAAGAAACAGTTTCTACAGAGACCACAACTTTTTTCATTGACCCTTAAAACCTAGAATGAACATTTTCAAAAAGAGAGAGTTTTAAAGAAGCTTAGGTTCTTATAGTACTATACTACTAACAAGGTTCTTGGAGAGATTAGGTCAATGGTGAAAGATCTTTAACTAGAAATAGAGATGAATTAGTTGACTTTTAACTTAGTTTATAAAACCTCTGTTTTGTTCTGTGTTTTTGAGTGCTAATTGTGTCACAAAAGAAGGTGGTTTAGGTTATGTTTTACCCACACGTTTTGTGTTTTTTGTCTTTTGTTCTTTGTTTATGATCAGGTTACGAAATCGATACAAGGATTGCTTCCATTACCAAAGATTCATAAACCAAATGATCCATTAATGATGGAGTTCAAAGAGCTTGAAGCTTCAAAGGCCATGATCGATCTAAAGGCGCATAGTTTGGTTCGTAGAGAGCTTTGGGGTGGTCTTGGTTACTTAATCTTACAAACCGCAGGGTTCATGAGGCTAACCTTTTGGGAACTTTCATGGGATGTGATGGAACCAATCTGTTTCTATGTTACATCTATTTACTTCATGGCTGGTTACACATTTTTCCTTAGGACATCGAAAGAGCCATCGTTTGAAGGGTTTTATCAAAGCAGGTTTGAAGCTAAACAAAGGAAACTAATGAATTGTTATGAGTTTGATGTTGAGAGGTATGATGAACTTAAGAAGAAGCTGTTTTGATCTATAAAAGACTTCAGCTTATGTTTTCCAAGAATGTTGGAGCTATCATGAGTTAGGTTTTGATTAGGGAAACTTGTTTAGTTGTTGTCTTAAAATTGTGTTTTGATTTTTTTTCCTAACTAGAGAATTCTACCTATACACAAAAAAAAAACAAAGAAGAAGATGAGTTGTTCTTATTGCTGCGGCTTATGTAACATCAGAGAAGAGTTATATGTTTTTTTTATTTTCGAGTTTATTTTATTTTTTTACTTATCTAAAATTTAAAATCGTGTAAATAATTGTTTAAAATGTAATAATATAAAAAGTATTATTTCTAAATGTTTGTCATGTGTTTTGTAATGTAATGGATTTGTTACAAGATCTTATACGTTAGATAAGTCTTATACGTTACAAGATCTTGGGCTATAACTAATCAAAAAATATATTACCAGGCCCAATTTTGGCCCAATTTTAATAAGTCTTATACGTTACAAGATCTTGGGCTACAACTAATCAAAAAATATATTATCAGGCCCAATTTGGCCCAATTTTAATATAATAAAATTGGGCTACAATTAATTACATATATATATATATGCAAAAGAGAGAAAAAGACAGTAATAGCCTTGGAACCTTCGTTCCCAACAGTAATCTTCTTTAGCTTCATTCGAATCTCTCTACGTTTTAAGGATCTTAACACTCTCCAGATTCGATCAATTTCGAAGCGAGTAAGGTAAGTTATTGCTCCTCAATTTGATTTCAATTGTGTAATTCTTATATCAGATTTGTTTATGTGATTCACAATGTTATACACTTAACAATTCGAATTCGAATCTGAATCTAGTTCTAAATTGGGGAAAAAATTAGGGTTTAGATTATGAGTTTGACAAGAGCTTTTGATTAACTCAAAATTTTAGATTCTTAGTGTTTTTTTTTAATTCGGTTTCATAATTTTATTTTGTGATTTTTAGGGATTTTGAAATGGTAAATAAAGAACCAACAAGCACATCTTACTATGATAACAACAATGGTGATATTAACAATAACAATGATCAAGGAGACTTTGAATGTAACATATGTTTTGAATTAGCTCAAGATCCAATAGTTACACTTTGTGGTCATCTCTTTTGTTGGCCATGTTTATATCGTTGGCTTCATTATCATTCACATTCTCAAGAATGTCCTGTTTGTAAAGCCATTGTTCAAGATGATAAACTTGTTCCTCTTTATGGTAGAGGCAAGAACCAAACTGATCCTAGATCAAAACGTTATCCCGGTTTACAAATTCCTGATAGACCAACTGGTCAAAGACCTGAAACCGTAAATCCTCAACCGGAAACTACGAGTAATCTTTTTAACTTCGGTATTGGTTTAATGGGTGGGTTTATGCCAATGGCTACTACTAGAATTGGGAGTTTTAGTATGGGGTTTGGTGGCTTGTTACCTTCTTTGTTTAACTTTCACTTTCATGATGCTACTACGGTTTATGGTTATCCGTATGGTGGTTTTCATAACGGTTTTCGTGGTGTTCCTGAGCAACTTCGCGAAGGAAATCAGTTTGATGCTAGTTTGAAGAGTATTTTCTTCTTTGTTGGAGTTTGTGTGGTATTGTTTCTTGTCTTATGAGGTTTTTATTACCAGGTAATGATGATCAGAGACTATCTTGTCTTGTTTGGTTTTTAAGATATGTTTGTAAATATTGTTATAGCTAAGTACTTAAGTTTAATAATGTTTTATATTTTTGTTTTGTGATTTGTCTATGTAACTTGTGAAAACTAGTTTTGGAATAAATAGTGTATTGTTATGATTTGTCTTGTTTATAAAACTTCTCTAATGCATCAGTTATTCTTCAATGCCTTAAAACCAGTCTCAAATACCTCCCTCTATAAAACTGCTCTAAACCTTATTATACATGTTATATTATTACGAATCTTAATTAGGTTTGGGTATTCGGATTCGGTTTTGGTTCGGTTAATTCAGTTTTTGGATTATCCGGATGAATACATTACGAAAAGTTTTAGTTCGGATTCGGAACGGTTTGGTTAAAATTTTGTAAATCGAAATCGACTAATTTAAATTTAGTTTGGATCATCCGAATTAACTGAAATTAAAAGAAAGTATCTAACGGTTTAATATAATCGATTTAGGATAAAACTAATTTTTATATTTTGGTTAATTTGGTTATCTGAAAGTATTTCGGATCCAAAATTAATTTAATATAAATACTATTCAAATTATGATGTTAATCTGGATTAAATTGTGGAAGCACCCTTGGCCTAGTGGTTAAGGGTTTAAAGGCTTCTACACCAGGTTTGGGGTTCGAAATCCAGAGAACGCAATTATTACATATTAAACGATGTCAAAGCTTTCTAGAGATTCCTGTGTGTGCAGATAGTATCGTCCGTCGTGGTTTCGTGCTACGGGAAGAGCTTATCCATCATGGGGATGTCGTATATTCAGAACCACGTGTCGAAGAGTATTTATGTCATTGAATTATCGTAAGTAGAAGGTATTCTCGTCGCCTAAGAGATAACAAACCAAATCCTTATTTGATTTTCTTATGTCATCTTTGGCGTTCTTCAAACACAAAAAAATCAACAATATGAATACAAATTATAAATCATATAATAAATTATTATTATCAACACCAATAATATTCAATACCTCCACCATAAAGAGACCATTCTTACGTTGACTTTTCATAAACAGTTGACTTTTCGTCACCATTCTTATAAACCTAATCCAAAACAAATCTTGAAGAATCATCACAGCACAATGATTTCTCATTTACTTCATCTCCTCATTTTCTTTTTACATCTCATCTCTTCCACAACCGCACAACAACCTTACGTTGGCTTATCAACCACAGACTGTTCTGTTTCCGACAACTCAACTTCTGTTCTTGGCTACTCTTGTAATGGTTATAACAAAACTTGTCTCTCTTACATCATATTCCGATCTACACCTCCTTTCTCCACCATCTCCTCCATCTCTTCCTTCTTCTCCGTTGACCCATCTCTCATTTCTTTAACTAATCAACAAGTTATAATCCCTATAACTTGTTCTTGCTCTGGTGACTATTCTCAATCCAATCTCACTTACACAATCGAAGAAAACGATTCTTATTTCTTGATTGCTAATGATACTCTTCAAGGTCTTTCAACATGTCAAGCTTTGGAGAAACAAAACAATGTTTCTTCTCAAGCTTTGTTACCTGGAATGAGAATCATTGTTCCTGTTCGTTGTGCATGTCCCACAGCTAAACAGGTTAGAGAAGATGGTGTTAAGTATCTTATAAGCTATAGTGTTGTTTTTGGAGATACAATAGATGTTATTAGTCAAAGATTTGGTGTCGAAACGAGTAAGACTTTAGAAGCTAATGGTTTATCTTTTGAGAATCCTGGAGTGTTCCCTTTCACTACTGTTTTGATTCCTTTACAGAATCCTCCCAACTCTTCTCTCATTCCTCCTCCTCCGGCTCCATCGGTTTCTCCTCCTTCATTATCGCCGGATAGTGAGAAACCGAAGAAAACATGGGTCTATATACTCGCCGGGGTTTTAGGAGGAGCCTTGGTTTTGAGTGTGATTGGTACAGCCATCTTCTGTATGGTTAAGAAAGGATCGAAAAGGCAAGAAAAAACACGAAATCTCGATAGCTTCACGGGCAAGAAACCATATCTTTCAGATCAAGAATCCGATCCGCTTGATGGTTTATCGAAAATCGTGGTGGAGTCGTTAAAAGTTTACAAATTCCATGAACTAAAATCAGCAACTAACAATTTCGATTCGTCTAGTTCAAAAGAAGGATTAGGGTTTATAGGAAACATCAATGGAGATGGAGCAATGATCAAGAAAATACAAGGAAACGCAATGGAAGAGATAAACTTATTATCGAAACTAAACCATTTCAACATCATTCGTCTCTCTGGATTCTGTTTACATGAAGGAGATTGGTACTTAGTCTATGAACATGCATCAAACGGTAGCTTAAGTAAGTGTACAAAATCGTTATTAAGCTTGGAACACAAGTTACAAATCTGTTTAGATATAGCAACAGGTCTTAACTATCTTCATAACTTTGTTGATCCTCCGTATATTCATAGAGATTTGAATAGTAACAATGTGTTTCTTGATATTGATATGCGAGCAAAGATTGGTAACTTAGGGTTAGCAAGAACAACAAGTGAAGAAGACTTCATGTTGACAAGACACGTGGAAGGAACAAGAGGGTACTTAGCTCCTGAGTATTTGGAACATGGGTTAGTTTCAACTAAGCTTGATGTTTATGCTTTTGGAGTCATGTTGTTGGAGATCTTTACTGGTAAAGAAGCTTATGAATTGAAGAAAGAGATTGATAAAGGTAATGAGATTGAAGAGATTTTGAAACGTGAAGGATCGTTAGATCATGATATAGAGAGTTTTGTTGTGAGGTTAGTGTTGGATTGTTTGAAGAAAGATCATTTGAATCGTCCATCAATGGATGAGATTGTTTTGTCTTTGTCTAAGATCTTGCATGCTTCGAAGAGCTTTGAAGAATCATTGTATTAAGTTTGAGGCCCAATTGAGTTTGGGTCTGAAGGCCCATTAAAAGAACTAGAAGACCTTATGTTTAGCATGATTTATTTTATGATATTGTATTTTTAATTGTGATTGTGTGGATTAATTGTAAGTGGATATAATTTATAGTTTCAACAGTTTTATTTTTTATGTTTTGTTAATATTTATATTAGAAAAAGTTAATATATATAAAATACTTAATTTCATTGGATAACACTCATAAATAAAATGTATTTCAAGTGAAAAAGTATATGAACAAATTATAAATAAATTAAATAGTTTAATTATCATGTATGTGTTTTCTAAATAACAAGTAATTTGGAAAAACAAATTTATAAATAATATGTTATTTTATTTTATAACTCACTATATAATATGACATATCATAAATCTTGCGATATTTTATTTTATAACGATAAAAAATTGTATTATAGTAGTATTTAGCTATATATAATATAAATTATTTTCACGTTTAAAAGATTATAAACTATTTTCTAAATACTTGCAAAAATATTTTTTTTAATTTAGTTTTCATGATAATGAAATGCATAACGTTTTGAAAATAAAAGTTGAGAATAGGAACGACATGAAGGTCGAAGCTTGATGATAGAAGAACAGGCTGTCACAATTGGTGGTTAATACACGTGGCAGTTTAAGACACGTTGATTAAGGCATGGACCACAGATCCCACGTGGCTATGACCATCCTTTGCCTGGCTTTGACACGTGGACCCAATTAAAGTGAGTATGTGTATGTGTTTGTGTTCATAGGACCACTTTGTGTTTATGGTAGATATGTAAGCCATCGAGTAATCCACATAAACACATTACATAATACACACGGCGTTTTGTATTCTTATGTAAAATTTATTTTAATTATTAAAAAAAAAAAGGAGTAGTAAAGATCATAATATTGTTTTTTTTTCTGCAAATAATATATTAATTAGAGGTGAACTAATAAAATATATTAAAACTAGATTATAATTCACGCGTTTTATTATGTGTAAAAATATATTCGATATATATTTTAATTATATATATATTTTTAATATAAAATTATATAAAATAGAATTATAGTATATTTTATTAATTTTTATAAATATATTGATATTAAATATTATATTGTAAATAATATAACATTATAATTAATATAAACTGCTAAAATTTCTAAACAACTTTTTTGCAACACTTGATACCACGATAAACGAGATCTTGCAACACCCTGAAATTCATTGAAAACTTTTTGCAACTTCTAGGAATCGAACCCCAGACCAGGTGTAGAAACCATAGATCCTTAACCACTAGGCCAAGGCTGCTTCCACAAACTAAGAAGTGGAAGAATTTTCAATTAGTACTGCTTAAATAAGAAGTAGTATATACATTTCTCATCCGATATTTATATTGATATTTTCATTATTTAATAATAAAATAAAAACTTTTATTTTTTATTATTAAAAAAAGGAGTGGTAAAGATCATAATATTGTTTTTTTTTCTTTTGCAAAATAATATATTTATTATAAGAGAACGAATAAAATATATTAAAAATTATTTCTCATCCGATATTTATATTGATATTCTCATTGTTGTTATTTCAAATAACAAGTGGAAATATTATTTTCAAATAAAATGAGCCTTTGGTAAGTGGTATAAAAGTAAAAATATTCATTTTCTATTAAAAATATCTTAAATATTTTAGATTTATGGTCTTTTTTCTTATTATTGAAAAAAAAATATTATAGCTTAAAATATTGTCATTATCATAGTAAAATTTATAGCACTCATTGTATATATTTTTCTATGTTATTCACCTGAATTTATAACCACTTTGGATTTTGATATATTCAAAATCAAAAATAGCACTTCTTTATAGATATGGACCATTTTTTTACTAGCTAGACCTTATAACCATTTCTTTTAAATATTGAAAGAGACATTATTATAACTATATATAAATAATAATTATAATATACTCAATTTGAACTATAAATATAGTGTAAAAAACAATAAAATAATAATTCATTATGTCAAAGTGGTGTTTTATACACACAAGATGTATATAGTTTTTAATATTTAAGGATTAAATATCTAAACTTTAACCTAGAATAGTCTAAAGTAAAGCTATTCCATATCATGAAAGGACAAATACAATATTAATTAGTAAACAAATTTTAAAACTAGATTTTGAAAGTTTCCATGCACAATGATGTATATATATAAGTATTATAATGAGAAAATATATAAGACATATAGTGAACTTGTGGTCACACCTAGACTAGTCATACCACTACAAAAAGCACTCTTAAGTTGTAAAAATGAGTGTGCTTAAAAGGCGAGATAAAACAAAACAAAAACAAAAGCATATAACAATACCAAAGCTAGAAAATATTATACCAAAAATATCTATATTTAAGAGAAAAATATCTCCTCTATCTAAAAAGAAAACAAAACGAACATAAAATAAAATTATCATACAATTTTATTTTAAAAACAAATGTGTATATATATATCAAAAAGAATGAACAAAAAGAGGAATACGAAGGGACCAAAGCCTCCATTACAATGCCAAGTTGATGCATCATGGCTCGAAGAGGACTTAGCTAGTTTCATGTGTTGGCTATTGCATATATGACTCGCTAGTCCTATTTCTTGGGCTTGAAGACGATGACCTGAGCCCTATCCTTCATGGGGAGTTCAATGCCTTATCTAGCCCTGCCCAAACAAATTTAGGGTTCGAGAGCAAAAAAAACATTTAGACTCTCTTATGTAATAATTTACTTTTAATCATGGAATATTACAAAAGAAAATATTTTAGACTATTGTTTATAAAATAAAATAATTTTATTTTATTTTGATAAATAAACATTAATATTTTAGGTCCATGCACTACTAAAAAAATCAATATAACCATAGCAAAAAATCACGAAAATTCATTTCGTGATTATTTAAATATTTTTAGTAATAATTTTATTAGTTCTAAATGTGTTAAATTTTAGCAATTTATTTACAAGATTAATTTCTTTAGAACCTAAGCTCTTTAACTCATAAAAAATTATAGAGTTTTTTTTTTAATTATAGACTTTATGTTATATCATATTTTAAATATATTATGAAGGTTTAAAGAGATATTTGAAATAAATTGCAACCACCAATTTTGGGAGATTTTGCAACCACCAATGAAAAGACTTGCATGTTTGAGTTACTTACTTATCAATTTAATACGTAAAGGAAGATAACACGTGCGAAAAAGGAGGTTTCGCACGTGATAGATGGTTGTGCATACGTGTGAGTAGATGGTGGGATTCACGTGAGAGATTCACCCAACTAAAAAAACTAATTTTTCTTAATAAATTTTTATTTTTGAAAAATATAAATAATTTCTAAAAGAGTAAGATTTTGGTAGGAGTGAACAAGGTTGGGATGTCAACTGTCAAATCCAATTTGCAGTTGGAACTAAAAATATAAATATTAAAATTAAAAATTTTTAAATTATATTTGAAGAATTTGAATGTAACTTCTTTCTTTATTTTCTGTTTTAATATTTTGCTATTTTTAGGTCATGAGAATTTGAAAATAAAAATATTAGGTGGCTGAAGAAATATTCTTACTAAAATATTTCATAAATTTTGAGTTATTCTAGTGAATATTTTGTCATAATTTATATAATATATAATTGGTGTTAGAAGAAAAAAATCAATTATAAAATAGAGGAAACTCATAAAAAAAAAAACTAAAATAGTTTTGTAATTATGAAATAATCCATTTTTCTATAGAAAACTAATTCTTATCAAAAATAAATATATTTTTTTTTTTTGATAAATTAATATTCTCGAGGAACCACTTGAATTAATTTATATTTAAGTAAAAAATGTTAAACAAAATTGTGGGTGCTACAATAATATTATTGATCATGGTATTGGTATCTGATTCTGACATTATAGATTCCAACATAAATATAAATCTAAATATATAAATATATATCATATAATATACAAGTGGGTTTTACACTTTTGCTTTCGATTATACCATTAATTATATATCCCATTATGGATTTATAACCTACATTGCATATATCCAAGATGTGTCTCTAACCGTTCGTGGGATGGATACACACGTCAAATCGATTTTGGAAATATTTATATAATTTTAATATATGATATTCTTAGTATAATAATCGTTAATTTCAGCTGAAAAATAATTGTTTTTGTATTAGAAACTTAAACCGCCAAAAACGTGAATTTACCTGATTTTTTTAACCTTTTTATACGCATGTAAACTTTAGGTTATAATGAATTTACGTATATTTGGATGTCATTAGGATATATTTTGAGTTCATTTAGGGTCTCTATTACATTTTAGGTTAAACTCCGACCACACAAACGTTGATCACTTGAAGAGTAGAGTTTGAGCTCGACCAATGCCTAGCTTGATCAAACTAGATGGGTTTAGACATGAAGTGGGTTAGTCACTAAAGTCTAATATCTAAAGTACTTGTTCTGTTGTCCTTTAGTAACTATAGTGTTAAATTAACCGTTAATTATATTTTTATTTTTAATTAAAATATAAATTTCAGATAAATTTGTTATTTACGAAAAAAATGTTACCAAACAATTATGAAGTTTCTTATTTTAAGACAATTTATAGTTTTTTTATATATATTGTTACGTTTAAAACAAAAAGTATAAGCTATCTAGTATACGTCTAAAAATGTTAATTTGTAGAATAACGAAGAGGGTATTATGGGGATATACTATAGATTATATATTTTTCCCTCAAATGAGAATAATATTATTTAAATATAAAAATATATATATGTGGTTTGTATTTATGGTGGTAGTTTGGGTCATTGAGATATGACCTTGGACACACCTTATCTTTGTATTCTTTTTTAAATTATATTTTCC
>KE159168.1:11329-24128 GCA_000411055.1 Leavenworthia alabamica | reverse complement strand
TATGAAACCGCCGGAATGTTGTCTGAAATGTTTAGTTTCCCTAGTGGTGGTGGTGGAGGTGGTGGAGAGATTCTTGATCAATCTACTAAACAATTGTTAGAGCAACAAAATCATCACAACAATAACTCAACTCTTCATATGTTATTACCAAATCATCAACAACAACAAGAACAAGGTTTTGGTTTCAATGATGAAAACACTATGCAACAACAACAACAACACTTCACATGGCCATCTTCTTCTTCTAATCATCATCATCATAATAACCATAGTCAAGAAGATATGATCGGGACCGTCCACGTGGAAGGAGGAAAGGGTTTATCTTTATCTCTTTCATCTTCATTAGCCGCAGCTAAAGCTGAAGAATATAGAAACATTTATTGTGCAGCTGTTGATGGAACTTCTTCTTCTAACCCATCACCTCATCATCATCAATTCAATCAATACAAGACTCTTCTTCTTGATAACAACTCTCATCATCATCAAGTTATGGGACATTTTGGATCTTCATCATCATCTCCAATGGTAGCTTCTTCATCCATTGGTGGGATCTATACGTTGAGAAACTCTAAATATACAAAACCAGCACAAGAGTTGTTGGAAGAGTTTTGTAGTGTTGGAAGAGGACATTTCAAGAAGAATAGTGGTAGAANTAGCTACATTCATATCAAAAATCTCTAGAAATATTGATTTCTTCATGATTTTTCATATATATATATATTTTTAAATCAATCTATATATTTGATCAACTCTATAAATGTTATATTATATTATATTATAAAATATTAAATGTATAGAGAAAGACCGACTGGTATAAGACCATGACACATGCTCTAGTTGGTTGAGTTTGATTACGCAATCCTACCATCACTAATATTATTATTTTTCTAATTAATATCATTATATTTTGAGTGACACGTTTGGTAGCATTGCTTAATCAAATTAACATAAGAAATTAAATTTATAATTAATTAAATGATTTAGTCTTCAACCAAAAAATATATAAAATAAGTAGTTACTTCACCATATAAGCTACCTTCATTACATAACCAAAACTAGTCAATGAAGTTACTTATAAATTAAAATATTAACTATACGCATAATAATCTTATATAAATGTAACTAATAAAAACTATATAATATAAATTTTTATTAAATTTTTTGTAGGTGGACCGACGTTATAACCATTACTGTGAACAAATGCAAATGGTAGTGAACTCATTCGACCAAGTCATGGGCTATGGTTCAGCTGTTCCTTACACAACACTAGCTCAAAAGGCCATGTCTAGGCACTTTCGGTGTTTAAAAGATGCGGTTGCGGTCCAGCTTAAACGCAGTTGTGAGTTATTAGGAGATAAAGAGGCTGCAGGAGCTGCGTCCTCAGGGTTAACCAAAGGTGAAACGCCGCGTTTGCGTATGTTGGAACAGAGTTTGCGTCAGCAAAGAGCGTTTCATCATATGGGTATGATGGAACAAGAAGCATGGAGACCGCAACGTGGTTTGCCTGAACGCTCTGTTAATATACTTAGAGCTTGGCTTTTTGAACATTTTCTTAATCCGTAAGTTCATTTCCTTATCTCTTGCTTAAATATTTATACAAAATATATTTGTTACACTTTAATATTGAAAATATATTATAATTAAAAATATAGACTAAAGTTTAATAGGTGATATGTTTGATTAGTATTATAAATAAAGGAAATGTTAAACAAAAAAAACTAAGTAATGGAAATGAAAAATTGTTTTACTTTAAAAATGATATTAATTTTATCCAAATTAGAGTCCAAATTAACAAGTTTAACAGTGCATTGACATTGAGATTTTCAATAAAATTATATGTTTGTGCATATTATGTGTCTATATTTATATATTTTTTACAATATTTGATTTTATATTTCTACATAAATTAAGAATATTTATAGTTTTAACGTTTTTCACATTTATTAATAAAATAAAACATTTTAATAAAAAAATTCATTTTATCTCTAATAAATATTTATCTAATTTTATTTTATTGATTAAATTACTACAATAACAAAAATAAAACCAAATTTTTTAATAAAAAATTTATATTCAAAATTTAAAATAATAAATAAACAAAAACAAATTTAAAATTTTTAAATTAAACTTAAATTAAAACAGAAAAAGTAGAGATGTAAACTATTATTGCATGTCAAATAGATTAAATAATTAGTATAACAAAAGAAGTTTGCAGACTGAGTTCACAAACTTTTATGCTTTGGGATCATAATTAATATCATCCTAAGGGTTTCTCTGTCTCTATTTTAACTGTTTCTTTATATATTTTTAAAAAATTTACTTTTAATTTTTTTACAATATACTATTATCAAAAGAAGTAACAATGCCATAAACATAATTACAAAAAATATGTCTCAGTTTTGTCAGTGTTGCAGTATCATTGGTATAATATTATCTCATAATAAAGACAGAAAATAAAAATAGAAATAAAAAACAAACTATAAAAGCTGAAAAAAGCAATTTCTTCTTTCATTATTCATCAGTACTTTTTCTATTTAATGTCTGCAGAATTTTACTATTTTGTTGTTAGTGAAGTAAAGAAGTAATGAATTGTACAGATAAAAATATTACTTTATGGTGAAAAAAATAAGTAAAAATACAAAAAAATAAAATGTTTGTATTCTATAAATTCAGCTTTTTCTTTTGTCCCTTAGATTCTCACGCCCTTGTAAGAAGAAACTTTGTACCTTTTATTACATCTACTTGATTGTGTTTTTTTCCTCTATTTTTTAAATATATATTTATAAGAAAAATAATAATAATTGGGATTAGGGTTTTAAAGATTGTGAAGTCATTATCTGCATGGTCTCTTTCTCAGGTACCCAAGCGATGCTGATAAGCATCTCTTAGCTCGACAGACTGGTTTATCCAGGAATCAGGTCAGCCTTTTTATATAATATATACACATGCATGATTCATATATATATATTATATGAATATATATATATGTTTTCAAAGTGATCATATACAAGAACCATTTTAATTACTCATATTTACTTAGTGTTACAATTTACTATATGTATATATCAATCATTTTATCATGGTCATGTTGCATGGATTTTGAATATGAAATCATTTTTTTCTTGGGGTTCGTTTCGTATTAAATGCATTGGACATATATATATACAAGTATACATAACATTGGTGAAAGATAGAGAGAGAGATATATATACTAAGTACTTAACTCAAAGGACAGTGTTTATTAAGTACATGAAAGTTTGAAGCATTAATTTCAATTATAATTATATATATAGATCTTAAATTATTATGTACACCACAAATTTAATATATTTTGCTTCTATATCCATAATATTTTGTCGACAAAAAAAAAATATATATCCATAATATTTTAGCATAATTTTTGTTTGAAATTTATTTTATATTTTGAAGTAAATTTTTTTAGGATTTTAAATTTAAATTCTAATATAAAGTATTTGATTTAACCTATTTCAAAATTAAATAAAAAAGAAACAAAATACCAAATCTCAAAATAATGAACTTATTAACATATTTTTGTCTTATTATGTGGAAAACAACATTTATCATAAGACGTAGTAAATAATTTTATCACACATCCATAATATTAATAAAATTATACAACTAATTAAATAGTGATAATGTATATATATACTAACTAGTTCATTCTTATCCATAATAATTTTAGAAAATTAAAAAATATTATATAAAAAATTTTGATTGTTATTTTTGATCCATTTTTTAGGTATCGAATTGGTTCATAAACGCTAGGGTTCGTCTATGGAAACCAATGGTAGAAGAAATGTATCAACAAGAATCAAAAGAAAGAGAAGAAGAAGAAGAAGAACAACAAAGAAGACATCAACAAACAAACAACAACAACACGAAACCCAACAACAACAATGAAAACACATTCACTACTGTCATAACAACACAAACTCCAACGACACTTCATGAAAGTGACTCTTCATTCATCCCTTCTTCTTCCTCTACTGTCGTCGCCGCCGCACCACACGGCGTTTCAGACGCATTCAACACGTGTCAGCAAGACGTCAGTGACTTCCACGTTGATGATAACGTGAACGTTATAAGATTTGAGACCAAACAAGCAGGTGACGTGTCACTTACGTTAGGTCTACGCCATGCTGGTAATATACCTGATAAGAATCCTTTTTTCTCTGTTAGAGACTTTGGAGAGTTTTAGTTGCATGTCTTGTTTCTTTATTTATTATTAATCAATTTATTATTATTATAGTGGGATTTATTTTTGGTTTATTGATCGATATTATATGTTTTTGTTATCTTTTTTGTCGTAAGAAGAGAAGAGATAATGTATAATTTTATATTCCTATAACTACCAAAGTTTTATATATAATTATGCACATATTATGGGATTTTATGAGGTTAATTAATTTCTAAAAAAATGTGGTGATAAAATACGTTATTTTTCTTCAGTATGTGATTTAAACAAATATGGTAATAAAATATGATATAACGTAGCATCTATTATATAAAATTTAGTTAGTTTCATTATGAATCTTAAAATTTATAATTAATCAGATTGTAATATGTATTGGTTAATAAATCAGATTTTAACACTTGTAAAAATTTTTATTTTATTTTTAATAATATAAAATAAACATAAAATTAAGTTAATAAAATAAATATTTCTTAATTTTACAATATTTTTATTTTATAAAATTTAATATTTTAATAAACTTTATTCTTCATGTAAATAAACAAATAACATATTATTTATTAAAAACAACATATTATTTTTTAAAATGTAACATATATATATATTATTTATCATACATGTTATGAAAAAATCGAAGTTGTTTACGATTTTGCATTCCTTTTTTCCCGAAAAGATTATAGAATTTGGTTATTTAGTTTATTTCTTTTTCCAAATTGACATATTTATTAAATTTTCTGTAAAATTTGTTTAAATTGGTACAATTTGATTTTTGGTTTGCTTTAGATTATGCTTACTGATTATATACATAACATGGAATTAAAATTTTGTCTAGCAACTCTTCTATATTTTGTTAGAACTTAAAACCCTTTTGACATCTCTTCCATTTGATTTTACTAATAAACAACAATAGTACTAGCCTATGAAAGCAACTTACTACAACTATGTTCTACTTAGTTTGGTCACATGTCATATTGGAGATATCTCAATCGAGACGGTGACGTTTTAATCCCACATAAAGGGTATTAAGCTATTAACCTCATTACTTTGTTTATAAAAGGGATTAATTAAAATTAATTACTTAACTAGCTTATAAAATTTGATTCCTTAAAAGTCACTTTAATAATTTTAGTAAAGAATAACATTTACGTTTCACCTAACTCCATATAGATTATGAATTAGTTCATCATTTTTAAGTTATTATTTCTCTAAATTTTCAAATCACATAGTATGATATATATTGTCTAATTTTCATATATTTTTCGAATATAATCCAAATAAACTTTTACATGATAAACGTGTTGATTCATGATTGGTTGAAATTATGACTGAAAATAATTTTGTGACTAAAAAATAAAAAAGTGAAGCCTGACCTTATAAATTCATTAAATGTAAATGATATTAATTTATTAAAAACATTTATTTCAATCATAGTGGTCCATTTTGTAACCCTTCTTGTCCGACCACTGTCTTTTTGGTACCACATTCTTATAAAATAATATTTAAATAGAAATATTCATATATTTAAAGACAAAGAAAAAATGGAAAATTTTCATAAATCAATTTAATTAATTATTATTTTTAGCTGGCATATAAAATCTTTTGTCTTTTGTATATAGAAAAAATAAATACTTAATGAGATCGGAACGTGACAAGAAAATTCATATGAATATTTTTAATATTGGATGTATATATATATATATGCTGTCAAATATATGTGTATATATTGCAATTGTATGGTTTTAATACGCATATTGGACCACATGATATATCAAAAATTTGTATAATATAATCTTAGTATTTAAGATAATTTGGAAAATTAGATGTATATCTTTGCAAATAAAATATTATGGACAGTCAAAATTTGATTATAATGTAAAACCCTTAAAATTCAAAACAATAAATATTCATGTAATAATTTTATTGTATATAAAAATCCAAAGATATATCAAATATATATATATATATATACGTTTTAACTTAAAAAAAAAAAAAACTTAGAATGAGAAGAGACGTGGGCTCCATGTAAATATTATTGGGCTTGGGCCCATGACATTACGAAATGTAACGATCACCGTATCCGATGACTACCCCATCACATACTTAATGACCAAATTGGTCCCCTCACTAAAACCAGTTGGGCTTTTTGGACTTTCAAGCTCTAGCCCGTTATCACAACGATAACCGGAAAATTACCACATAACGAGCTTTTAGATTTTGGTCGGTTATTAATTCGGTTTAGCAAACGCAAACGCATTATTGCTGCGATCTATCTTTGACTTTTGATCTCTGTAAGACTGTAACTACAATAGAGCTTAAAGATCTCAAAACCTTCTAAGTAATAACCGAACAAAGCTGTCTTAAAGATTCAACTTAACATAACAAATAATCTAAACATGTCTTAAGATTCAATAGCAAAGAAACAAATCTGCAAAGAATGTTCCTAAGAACCAAAAAAAGCTAAAAGAAACCTCTGCAATTTCTAGCTTTACAATGACATAGATGAAGCTCATTGTCTTGTGTAGATGTTACCAGTCTACGTCCATAGTCTCGAGTGATCTCTTCTCCTGCAGCTATCTGTTTAAGACCATACAACAACAACAAAGAGATCAACTGAGTTCAACACTTTAATAACATCTTTCAAGAACTAGAGAAGAAGATTCTTACATCAACACTAGCATAGAAACCGATATGAGTGAATGGAGACTCCATGCTTTCCATAACAACTTGGTAAGTAATAAGATTCGGCGAGCAGCTAAAAAATCAAAACAAGATTGAGAATCATAAGGCCATGTAGTTAATATAATGCAAAGTTTAGTTTAAACTCACCTGTGATTAATGAATCTAGAGATGTTGCCATGAGTAGTAGCATCAATAGCAAAATCGAGCTCGCCTTCGATTAATCTACTAATGTCATTGATGTTAGGACCAATGTCATGTATGTAGCTACAACCTTCGTTTCCATACCTATGAAACAAAACACCAACATTTAAACTTCTGTCTTAAACCTTAAAACAGTGGAGAAGACAAAAGGATAAAAACAAAGTTATGTATACTGGTTTCGTCTCTTGTTTGCTTCTTCCAGATCAAGAATCTCGCCTATGTATTCGCAAACAAATGTGCCTCGCAATATATGTTCACAAGCTCTCAATCCCCATCCCTATGAATCAATCAGTCATGTATATAGGAACTGAAACAAGACAATGCTACACTCAAAAAAGGATCAAACCTTGCTCTCTGTTCTAAAAACTTCTAGTTTCATACTGATTCCGTTTTGCAAAACCCGATTCTGACATGTTCTAGAGCATCCACAAAGCTCATTGCATTCATAAACTGGATAACCTTCCTGCAACATTTTCAGAATTGGTGAGTTTACCATATATGTCTAAAAATTACCCGAATAATCGGTTTAATAGAGATTTATAACTTAAATTTACCTCCAAGATGATCCGTTTTTTGTCATCATATGGGAATCTACCATTCATGGATTTACCATATATGTCTCTAGCTTCCTCAAAATCGCAACCGGAAAGGTATACATGATTACAAGTTAAAGGCGAGCATGAACCGCGACAGTTACACTTGAGTAGCTGATTCACCATCATAAACTGAGTCACAAATTATGTTACAAAGATATATGAGGAGCTTGAATAAGTTAAGAAGATACCTCTGTTGCAAGATTCATTGAAGAATCAAGTATTGGTTTTGTAACATAAGTAAACTTTTCCCAAAACTTCTCATACGGCTTTTCGGAATCCAAAGGATCATCCACCACAACACATACTGGAACTGGTTCCTTACCAAAGCTTATGTCGTTGAATAGAATCGTGATATTTTCAGGCCTCTTACTAAAATGATGAGCCTCCATGATGCAATGATACTCATCCACTGCCAATTCGCTATTAAAAGGTTCTTCAATGTCCATAGCTAGATTATTCTCTTCTCGCGGATTCAAGGGACGTAGATGATTTGGATCTATAACAGACTTACATCCTTTAGAGCATATGTATCCATCCTGATGCCATTGTACTTGTACACCATGCTCACCGCAAAGTTTTGCTGCCTTGAGATATATCCGGTCAGGCAAATTCCCGAAGTTAGCCTCCAACGAGCTCTCAAGGCTCACCCTACAGCAAGCTGATTGAGCAGCAGACAAGATATCGAGGTTACTAGGGCGATGTTTCGCTTTCTGAGCGTTTGGCAACAATATATTTGAAACCACAGAGCAATTAACATCTATTAATTCATCAGAGTTTGTAGTATCATTCAGATGCGGTGACAATCCAGTCTTTCCTGCTGTGACTATGGACTTAGAGTGTTGCATCTTCCTCTTCATATTTACACCAGCCTGGTTTGAGGCTTCTCCAAGAGTTTTCTTGAACTTATTCGGACGACTAAGCCTACCAGATTTCGACCTTGACCCTTTCTTCGGACCACGAGAACCAACCTGATTCGGAGGTCCCATCTGTTCTGCTTGATGGTGACGGCTTGTACTCTCTTTGTTTTCACTCAAAACAATTTGTGAATTGTTTGCTTCAGGTTTTTGAGAAGACTCACCATTAATCAGATTGTACTCAGAAGGATGCAGAGCTTGCATATGAAACAACAACTGTTCTTTATCTCCAAAATGACTTCCACAAGGAAGACACTGAAGAAGCATACACTTCTCCGCAAACTGTACATGATGTCTCTCCTCAACATGAGTCCTCAAAAGCTTTCTATTCACAAAAGAATCTAAGCAAATAGCACAACCAAATCCTCGAAACGACCACTTCTCTTCGTCTTTATCATCACCATCATTGGTGATGCTAAGGAGTTGATTAGGAGATGCATCTTCTTCATCAGCACGGAAACCCCATGTCCTCATCAATCTCTCCTTTTCATGGACTATTAACTTGAACAAGAACACTCGAACGGCTTCAGCCTCTCTTGAAGCTTCTGTTAACGCCCAATCAAACTGTAAATCCATTGAGACTGAGTTTTTTAAAGCTAAGACACTTTTGAAGAGCTTGTAGAAAATCTCACAAGCTTGATGTAGATACAACTTTTCTTCACGCGATGAACAACCTTTTAAGAGATCTACAAATACTTCCTTTGATATTAATCGACTCTTACCGTTCCTTGCACGGTTGAGCCAGTTAGGAAGGTGTTCTTCACAGTATAATGAGTGCTTTGTCGAGAACTCATTGCAAGGAGCATAACTGTTTTCTAAGCAAGAACCTATACATAAGTTATCCTCTTGACTACGATGTTGAACCATCTCAGTGAAGCTTGAGGTTCCATGAAGCACAAGAGCTGATGAACCCTCTGGTTCTCTAACAAGAACCAAATCTTGAGATTGATTTGAGGGTTTCTCCTTCACTGTTTGAGGGCAGTGTTTTTTGCAATACAATAGTCCGTCGAGAGATCGGTGTTTGCAATTGTTACCATGAACTGTAATGCCTCTGCACATTGGTGCTTCAGCCACAGGAGAGCTCTCGTTCTTCGCAGATTTTGTGGTGAAACGAGAGGCTAAATGCACACAACAATAAACATCACCTTCATTAGCCCACCTCACACAATGTCTTCCTTTTGATTCAATGAAAGCTTCACATCGCTGACTCAATGGTTTCTTCATAACAAAGTCTTTAAAGATTGAGACTTCGTTAGCTTCTTGTGTCTTCATGAGCTGTGAACCACCAGCTTCAACAACAACACCATCCCATAAGACCAAATTCTCTGGTGTATTCATTATCAGATTCTCATCTCTCACCACCTCAGGAGTATTCGTTAATCCTTGATGTGAAGTATCAGATTCCATCTGTGACACATTCTTCAGCTCTGCACGACGAATCTCAAGCTTTTGTCTCTTATGGCTAGCCTTAAACACACTTTCATTACTCTGACCAACACCACCACGATGAGATATCGAGAACCATTTAGAAATGTCCTGCTTCCATGTTTTCCAATCTGAAAACACCATTGGTTGCATTGGAGAATCAACTATACACTTCTTGACTTCATTCCACAATATAGAATTCTCATATTCCTAAATCACAACGAGATAAAGCCGAATTCATTAAGAAAACAATATATTTCAATGACATTATCAGACTCAAGTAAGTAATTACCTCAATCAACAATTCAATACTCTCAGCATTCAGTGCATCATTACATCTTTGCATCCACAATGGAAACAAGTTTTCAAGCCAGACCGGATCAATGTACCGTCGCAAAATCAGCTGAAACAACAACATGATTACAAAAGAATCGAAAAACAAATACTCTAAACTTAAACAACAAAGAGAAAAAGCTTACATCATGAAGCTTCAAAAGCACCATTCCAAGATCATGATAACTTATACTTCTTGTAGCTTCCATTGCCAACTCTTTCCAGATTATTATTTCTTTAGCTCCTTCAGTTACAACCTACCAAACATCATAAACCGCGTTACAATCCAAATCTATCAAATACTTAAACTCCATAGCTTATTATATATTACCTCTAAGGAGCATTGATCAACTATATTGAACATCTTTACTGTAAGCTTCCGCATAACATAACATCGAGCAACAGTTAAATCTTTAACAAACCTAAGTCCAATCTTGTGTGACTTATAAGCAATAGGATCAGGGAACTCATTAATAGATCTCACAAGCTGCATATCTGCCCAAGAATAGTTCTTTGTATGTGGAAAAAATATAACACAATACTTTTTCCTATCATGAGTTGGTTTCGCTTTTAAAGTCGATAATGGCCAATCCGATTTCACACATTTGATTCCAGCTTGCCATTTCCCTCTCCACTGTAATAAACACAAGACACCATTAAAACAGTAACCAAACTAAAGATTCAAAGATTATGATCTTATTTACCTTCACCCATAAAGCTATAGGTTCATCATGTTGCAGCCATTTAGGTTCAGAAGGAGACAACTCTTCTTCACCATTATTATGCCTCTTTAAGTTTATATCATTCATTTCATACTTCACTAACATTTCATTACTTGTTGATACCTCAACATCAACCTTGTGAAGTGGCAATACTTCCATTGTTAAAACCACACCTTCAAATAAAATAAAAATTCAATTTTTAGAACTTAATAAACCATTATTAACCAACATAGAACACATCTCAAATTGTATAACACTAACCATAAGAAATTTCTAAAAAGGTAAGAACTTTACAGACATAAGAAGACTAATCAGAATAGTTAAAACTACTAATTCAGATCTTATGAATTGAGATGAACAATTGACTAAAACCTATATTTACATTACAAAGAAGTTAATTTGATTAAAACCCAATATTGGATTATATATATAAAAGGTGGGTCCAATTCAAGGATCAGAAAAACAAATACCAAAATTGAAGATGAATAACATAACAAAATCAACAAACCCAGGTGCCCAAAAAAAAACTATCTTTGGGGAGATAAAGATCGTATTTTTACATTTGGGTATTAACTTAAACAAGGGTCAGGTAACACAATATAACTTGTTAGGACACACATGGAAACAGACATGGCGGAATCAAAGGTTAGGTCACGGAAGAAGGAACCAACAAAAAATAATAAAGTGTAAACACATATCATATGTATTGTATATGTGACATAATAAGAGTTTGAAGCTAAAGCAAATGTTTTTATTACCACTAAAGATTGTTTTTGATTCGTGGTGGGATCTCAAAATTACAGAGAATTTGAGAAGGTTGAATTGAATTTAAGGATTTTATTAAAATTAAGTGTTTTTTAATATGTTTTTATTTTCTGGATTTTTGAAGATTTTATAGGTCTATGGACATAGGTATTTGGGTATGTACCATGGTCAGAATGTTGAATAAAAGAAGGTAGAGATAATTTTCTATGATAGGAATTATTATTATTGTGTGGTTTATAAATTTGAATTTTTATATTAAGAAAATAATATATGAAAGAAAAAATATATATTTAAATGAGTTGGATTATATATATATGTCAATTTCCACAAAAGTTATAGTTACCCTTTTAAAGAATATAAATGTAATATTGTATTATTCTTTTCTTTTTTTTATTCAGAGTAAATATTTTTATATTATTCAAACTATGCAAAAAAGGTGATAAATATATAATTATTATAAATATAAAATTACTTAAAGTAGTTATTTTTGAAGCAAATCATTTAACACACCAAAAAATGTTTCAAAAAAATACAAAAAAAACAGTGGCGAAAATCTAACGAATTTCACTATATGATTTCAGTTAAATGATTAGTAAATAATAAATATATCGTTAATCAATAAATTTAGTTTCAGGAATTTAGAGTTTTGTTATTATTTTATTAGACAATAAAGATTATAATAAAAAATTTATAAATTATTTACTCGGTCAAACCCACATGATTAAAAACAAATTAAATTACACAAACAAATTTTTTTGTATATCTAAGAAATTTGGGATCAAACACACATAATCTATACATGCAGAACAAACTATACCGAACAAACTCAAAAAATAAAACCGGTTCTGTGTTTTCACCGGCTAAAAGGAGGATGAAAAATTTGGTTTCTAAATATATTATATTTTTATTTTGTGAAAGCTGATCCTAGCCCTGGGCGTTCGGGTATTCGGT
>KE159168.1:0-11023 GCA_000411055.1 Leavenworthia alabamica | reverse complement strand
GAACCGAACCGAATGCCCAGCCCTAGCTGATCCATTGCATAAAAATATTTAAAAAAATCGTGAGACTTCAAGCGTATGTTTGATATGCTTGTATTCAAGACATCGATTTTGAAAGAAAATAATATAAAAGATATTATAAAGTGAAAATACATCATATATATATATGATATAAAAGTTAAACAAAATCAAATCGTTTTAGTGTAAAGATATACAAGTTCATACCTTTTGATTTGTGACGGATGCAACTCAGAGAGAATACAAAAGGTTTTGGATCTATGAACTTCAAATTTAATAAAATGTGGTTCTTATCTTCTGAATTGTGATGATTTATATACTCAAAGCATCGGTACTATCTATGAATCCTAATATATTAAATAAAAAAGAAAAAATATAACTTATTGAAAACATGTTTTATTTTTATTTTATATGTCAAATTAGATTATAAGAAAAAATATACTCAACTAGATTGAAAACATGTTTTATTTTTATTTTATATGTCAAATTAGATTATAAGAAAAAATATAATCAATGAAAAAATAAAAAATATACATCTATTTACAATCTATGTATGTAATCGTTGTTTAAGATTTTACTAAATATTTATTATAAAATGTAGGAGGTAACACTAAATCAATGATGGGGTGATTAGGAAAAAAAATTAACCGAAAATTAACTTTACAAGTATTTATATAGATCTTAGTATATATTGTATATGTGATATAAAACTTCTATTGTTTCATAATTTCATATTTTATAGAAAGCCCATTTACCATATTCAAAGTATTTTCTTGAGGCCCATAGGGTTTTGCTTCTGGATCATGAAGAGTTTATAACATTTGTTTTTAGCATTTTATGTGTTGGCTTCTTGTTTTAAATTCCTTGATAAATTATAGTATAAATATGAAAATAATGGGCAAACACCAATAATTGAAAATTGATATGTTGACTGTAATGATAAAGTTGACTTTGAATAGTTGACTTACCTGTCATTTTGACTTTAGAGTATATCTAATTATAAATCTTTAAAAAAACATTTAAGAGTACATATATATATATATATATATATAGAGGATGTTATATAATAATAAGTGTGAAAATAAATTTTATCTACGAAAAACACAGTTAATCCTGAATTAAATTTCAGAATAATTATCTGAAAATTTAGCAATTACTTATATTAATTTCGAATAACCAATAATAAAATACTTATAACTTTTATAATATAAAGTTAGGTAGATATATATACACTTTATAACAAATGCACGAAATAACAAAGGTTAATGATTGAATATTTCATTATGGCATTATGGGTCACGAAATGAATAAAGTACTTTAATTCCATGTTTTTTGTAAAATTCATAATTTTTTTCTAGGACATTTAGTTTGTTTTGTTTTATTTATTAAAAATCCAACTAAATTAAATCGATTTTAAGTTATTTGATTGTGAATAAAATGATCGAAACAGTTTAATTTTAGTTCGATTTTTTGTTTGATTTAGTTCGGTTCAGTTTGAGATTATATTTGATTTATTTGGTTAATTGAATAAATATAAAAAAATTATGTTTTGGTATAGATTAATTAATATAAATTAAACTAAATAAATCTAGCCAAAACATAAATTTTCAACTTTATTCAATTTATTTAAATTAATCAAATTGTATTTAAAAATATTTTTTGTATAAATCAATATTTAATTTAATTTTAATTAGAAATTAAATTTAAAAAAAAACAAACAAACCTAGAAAATCGAAAGCCCAAAGCGCGTGAGTTGCACGTGAGTAAAAAAGTGAATATAAAGGAGATGCCTTGTTTTTGCTAGTTATGATTGGCATTGACTCTCTTGTCCAAATGCCTTTGTAAACATCAGCTTTTTTCCTGTCTTATTTGTATTATTCCAATTTCAACCCCTTTTTATTATTTTATTCTAAACTGCCCCAACTTTTTGATTTTTACTTTACAAACCCCCCAAAATTAATCTCCAAAATTAATAATCCATAAATATTAAATATTAATGTTAAGCTAAGAAACTCATTTTTTACGGCACGATGAAATTTAAAAAAAAAACGGAATCCAATATATTGACCTAAAACTTAGTACTTATTCATGTGCATCATTAATTTCTTTGAGACTTTTAATAAATAAATTTTGTAAATAAATTTTCCTTAAATTAATATTTAATTAAAGCATGTTTGTCTTATCTCACATGTCAAATCTTGATCTAATCTATTCACACTTTGGTCTCTTCACATGCATATGTCAATAAAGTCTAAAATCATCAATTATTAATCTCATATTTTCTTGTTAATATATAATTCGATATCATTATTTATTTATTTTATTTTTAAATTTAATTAAACAATTTAAAGGAACTTGTAATTTGTGTCCCCAACACCGTGCAAATAAGAACTTGTAACACTATTATCGAGTTCAAGTTACATAGATTATCACAAAAAATTAAAAAATATAAAAATTAAAATTGGTCAATCTAACAATTACTTGTGAATTCACTAATGTCCAATTTGGTTTTAATAAGTAATCGACAAGCTTTTTGGCTGTTTCCTCAATCTCTATGTAAGAAAAGTTTTGGATCTTTTCACTAAAAATAGTGTTTTGTTAAGTTAGTCACTTAGTATAATTAAATCGCATAATTTAATGGTCAAAATATTCCAAAATAACGTTTGATAATTTGGTTTCAAAATTCATTTTAATATTTATATTATATATAAGTTGAAATAATCACATAAAATTATAAATATATACCTCTACCATTTCATATAATTAAGTGTTATTTTACAATTTAAATTTTGTTTCAATATAAGTGTAGAACTTTAATAAAATTTTATATTTTATCTCTACTACTCTGATATATTTAATCAATTTTTATATATACATCAATTTTGGACATATATGTGACATTGTGTGTCATATATAATAAATTAACAGTGACTAAATAACATAATGGTATATGTAGTTTTAATATTCTAAAAATATCTAATTTAAATATTCGTTATTACAAAATTTATATTTAATTTTCAAATAATATACTGCAAAAGTGTTCACTTAATTACTTAATATTTTAAATTTAGTAGAATAATAGTGTTGTATTATATAATATATAAAATAAAATTATTTGCTATGGTTTTAGCTAATTATAAAATAAAATACTTTATCAAAGCCCTGCCTAATTAATTATATAAACTATAACACAACACTATTAATAAACCCTAATTCTTACTTTTTGGTTATTATTTTATATATTATTTTTGCATGGGATTCTTTGACAAACGTAAGTCTTCTTGGTACTGGAAGACAATTCTATTTGAGGTTTATATTAAAATAATTAAAAAGTGAAATAAATAAAATAAAATAAAATAAAAAGAGAAAAGAAAAGTAACTTAGACACATTGTGAAGTTTTTTTCCTTTACAGCATCCTATGTCTTTTTCCTTTATGTCTTGGATACATCAAAATCCATTAAAAGAGGAAATATATTTGCTGTATATGTGAAAATAATATTAAAAAAACAAATTATAGTCTAGTTTTGCTGTTTGTAAATATTGAATTGAAATAATATTTAATTTAATATATTTATATACATATAATAATATCGTGCTTAAAAAAATCTTTTTTAAAATTTGTATGAACATATATCTAAAGTTATATTAAATTTCATCACAAAAAATGAGTTAACAAAAATAGCTATTAAATTTTTCATCTAATTTTGCCTTGGATAATGATAGATTATGTTTTCAGCCGTTTTTACTGATTTGTCGTGTTCATTTTAAAGTTTTTTTGGTCCGTTTAGTGTCGTTTCGCAGATTCATGAGCTTACGTTGGAGATTTGCATGCTTGGAAGCACGAAGATAGAAAACATGAAGTTTTGGTGTATTTTCATGCAGTCCGATCGGGCAGGACTTAACCCGATCGGACCACACGTTAAGAAAACCAGCCCGAATTCAAGATCGATCGTGTCAAGACAATCCGGACACTTTGGAGCTCAACCCGATCGAGCCACATCTAATTTTGCCTTGGATAACTCTTGAAATTACAACAAAACTCTTACAATACAATAATTGAAGACAAAAATCTTATAATGGTTAGGAAATAGTGAACACATATTAATTAGTCAAACCAAGTCTATGGGCACACATTTCTCAATTATTATTTATATATATATTGGGACCAGAACATTAAAATGTCAAATCATTTAGAAAAAATATAGAATTATGGTTTGGTTAGTTTGACAAACTATATAAAATTCTAAATATTTTTTGTTTATGTATTGGTTAGTGTTTAATAACCTATCTCATCTTTACTAGTTGACCTAATACACCAACAAAGTAACAACTCGAGTGAGATGCACTAAGAAACTATATATTATACAAAATAAAACAAGTAACGTTAAGAGAATGTAACAATTAACAAGATATGAAAAAAAAACAAAACATAGCATCCTAATATAAACCCTATAAGTGTAGAAGAAACATAACAAGACAATGTGCAATGCGATGGTTCAACAACTCCCACTTAGATTCCAACAAGTCTCATATGATACAATAGTTTTCACTTTTTTGAGTAGCTCATCGTTCATAGGTCATCACATCATCATAATATATAATATAAAGTCTTTGATAAAAGAATATATATACGTAATATATAATATAGTTTTTTTCTCCTTATGTTCTCGTGTTTCTTGTTTCGTTGCAAAAATAGTAAACCTAAAACACTTTATCAAAGAAAATAATAGTAACTGAAGATTAATGTTTTACCCTTTAGGCTTGTCTTTGTATATTTCATATTGTTTACATTTCTTTTATTCAATTATTAAAGAGTCTTTGTTAAGTTTCACCACCTTGGAAATTGATTTTCTCATTTTTGTAAAATATATAACTAGAAATTATGTTTATTTTAACATTATTTATAGTTTATCTGAAATTTTTTATCAGCATATTATCTAAATTTTACACCTATGTGTTATTTGTAGCAATACTTACTAAATAAATAATTTAACTGTTTTTTAATTTTTTTAAAATATATATTAATAATGGATGAATATACTTTTCTTTTTATGAGAAATTATTTTATATTTAAAGTAGTTCATGAACATTCAACAACAACATCTGCTTACATCAACCAAATTATTTTATAAACTAAAGGAAGTTTAAATGATTTGTAAAAATCTACTGAAAATTTATTAAATAAGCACAAAATCACATTCTATATATATTAAGACTAGACTCACACTATTTTAATATTATTACATATGTTTCATAATATAAGATATTTTGCTAAAAATGCACATTCAAAAGTTATTTTACTTCTAAAAATATTATTTAATATATAAAAATAATTTAATTAATTATAAAAAACTGCAAACTACTTAAATAAAATACACTAAAATCATTTTTTTTGTAAAACACAAAATTATCTTATATTTTAAAATTCGAAAAAGTTTTAAATATTTTAAATTATAAAACGTTGTAAATATCAATTATCTATAAAAAGTTTTAGTAGCACTTCGAAAATTATTTTAATAAATTTTACGTATATCAATATCCCACGTAAAATGTTATACTTCCAATGCAAAAGTAAAAGTTTTTATAATACAAAAAAGCTTAAAAAGATTAGATAAAGGCTAAGAGAGTTGAATGATGTAAAATTCTTCTCTCATAGAGTCAAAAAGTAAACTCTCTCACACACTTTTTGCTCTTCTCTGTGTTCTCTAATGTAATGGCGCGTGAGTGAACAGAACAAAAAAACATCAAATCTTTGCTACATGTCTTTGGCTCTATCCATATATAATATGTTCTTCTTATAGTCAGAAAATAAAAATAATCGCTTTCATAAACTCAGATTTGTTTTTTCAATGGTTGAAGACAAGTAGTTTCTTGGAGTTTAGTTTCTGAGTTAAGTCTTTAAAGAGTTTCACATCAGATTTGTTTTTTTTTCTGTTTCTTAAGTCAAAACTCATTTATAGATTTAAGATCATTACATAAAGTGAGTTTCTAAGTTCTAATTGTTATATATAAGTTCAATCAATCAAAAACAATAGATTCTTAGAGATGGGATTTGAAGACAAGAAAATGCAGATACAGACACGGAGACATAAACGTTCAAAGAGGTTTGAGACTTTTCTTCATTAGCTCTCTGTTTTATGTTTTTGTGTTGTTCTTAAATTTGATAGCTTGAATAGTTAAAATTTTGCCCAGATGCAAAGTTTGAGTCTTTTGTGAAAAAAAAGGTTTTAAGATTAAAAATTAAAGCTTTTTATGTACTTTTCTTCCTTAGCTGAGCTCTTTGTTTCATGTTTCTGGGTTATTCTCAAATTTGTTAACTTGAATAGTTAAAATTTTGCCCAGATGTAAAGTTTGAGTATTTTGTTTACAAAAAAGGTTTTAAGATTAAAAATTAAAGCTTTTTGTGTATTTTGCTCATTGAATCTGGTTTTAGCTTCAATGTTACTTATTTTGCTGGTATGATGAATGATACTCAAATTTGACAATTTAGTTAACTAAAAAATTTGCCCAGATTCAAAGTAATTTAGTTGTTAGATAAGTCAAAGTTCAGATCTTTGTTAGTTTAGGACTAAAAATAAAGCTGTGTACTTTGTCATAGGATATGGTTTTGTCATATTCTTTGTTTTCATCTATTATTATGGATTTGAACTGTTTCTTAATTGATTCATTTGTTTTAGCTGTACTGTTCCTGAGAAGAAAAAGCTTGAAGATGATAATAACATTGATTGTTCTCTTTATGCATCTCAACGCCTTAAGCTGGTAAGTTAAATAAACCCCAACAAGCTCCTTACCAAAGCTTAAGTTTCTTCTAACTTGTTTAATATTCACAGGACTTACCTCGATGCTGCGATGAAACAAAGAAGAATCATTCACCAGATGTAAAAGTTCAAAGCTCTCTGAAGCAAGAGGTATGTAATTGAACCTATATGTAAGCAATCTTGGACTCCAAAGATCATGAATAATTGAGTCTTTGGTTACATTTAGATTATAGAGCTTGAGAAAAGATTACAGAACCAGTTTGATGTTCGTGTTGGTTTAGAGAAAGCTTTAGGTTATAAAACACCTTCTAAAGACATTAACACAAAGACTAACTCTACTCCAAAGGTGAGTTTCAACAGTTTCTTAAGTTGATGGTTGTGTTTGTAGCTTATGTAATGGTTTTTGTATTGTGTAGCCTGCAACAGAGTTGATCAAAGAAATCGCGGTATTAGAGTTAGAAGTTTCACATTTGGAACAATATCTTCTATCTTTGTATCGTAAAGCATTTGATCAACAAAGTTCTTCTGTATCTCCAACATCGAAACAACAGTTGCGCTCGAGTTCACCTAAATCACCACTTAGAGGAAAACGTCTTGACTTCTCAAGAACATCAGAATCTCGATGTGTCTCCTTTGATAAGAGACTGAAGAGTCCTCCATGTTTGATTGAGAAGGAACTTGAGTCTCCTAAACAAGAAAGCTTGGCGACACAACCTCGATGTGTCTCTTTTGATCATAGACTCAAGGAACCAGCTTCTTCTGCTAGGCTATTCAATCAAGAAAACTCAAGAACCAATCCTCAATGTTTCTCCTTTGACAATAGACTCAAGGAACCCGGTTCTGTAGCTCGAAGAATCAATCAAGAACCTTCAAAAATCGATCCTCAATGTTTCTCCTTTGACAGTAGACTGAAGGAACCTTGTTCTTTAGCTCGAAGAATCAATCAAGAACCGTCAAGAACCAATCCTCAATGTTTCTCCTTTGACTATAGACTAAAGGAACCTTGTTCTGCTATAGATTCGCGGTGTTTCTCCTTCGACAATAGACTAAAAGATCAATCTTTTTCCGAAAAAGAAGACATAGATTCATCTGTTCGTCGTTGTCAATCATCTCTTAATCAACGATCCACCTTCAATACTCGAATCTCTCCACCAGAAGACTCAGTAAGTCTCACTGCAATGACTTGTGGATCAAGCCTTGCAGAACACATGGGAACTCGAATATCCGATCATATATTCATAACTCCAAACAAGTTATCCGAAGAAATGATCAAATGCGCATCAACTATATACTCCAAACTCGCTGATCCACCATCTATCTCATCACCAAGTTCATCTCCTTCAACAACAAGTGAGTTTTCACCGCACTATGATATATGGAGTCCAAGCTTCAGAGATCAATATGAATTCAGTGGACCTTATAACTCAATGATAGAAGTTTCATATATTCATCAAAACCATAGACGCGATCTTGATCTAATGAATCGAAACTTCAGGTTAGTCTTTAGAAACCGAGTTTTTTCGTTTTGGTTCTTTAACTCTACTGATACTTGTTCATTGCTTTATACTTTTTACAGCTTGCTTATAAAGCAGATGGAGAGTGTTGATCCAAGAAAACTAACTCATCAAGAGAGATTAGCTTTCTGGATTAATATACATAACTCACTTGTGATGCATGTAAGCAGTTTTCTCTCTGTTCCTTTGATCTATCCTCTGTCTTCTCTGCACTCTTATACTTTGTTTTTCCACCATTGTAGACATTTCTTACAAATGGGATTCCACAGAACAACGGGAAGCGGTTTTTACTACTCTCTAAGGTAATAACAGTACACTAATATGATTCACACTTGTTTTTTAAGAATGATACTGAGAAATGTTAGTCTCTTTGATATTTTACAGTCATCTTATAACATAGGAGGTCGAATGGTAAGCGTAGAAGCGATACAAAGTTATATTCTTCGCATTCGAATGCCTCGTCCTGGCCAGGTATAGACTGTGTACTGACTTCTCATGTTTCTCAGTAACTACAAATTGACAATGTGGCTTTGTCTTAAGCTTGCTCTTATCTATATGTAGTGGTTGAAGTTGTTAATGATTCCGAGAAAGTTCAGAAATGGAGATGAGTATCAAGAATACTCCATTGACCATTCTGAGCCACTCTTATACTTTGCTCTTTGTTCAGGGAACCATTCTGATCCTGCAGTAAGTAGAGTTTAGTTTACACTTTTGTTTATCTTCTTTAAGAGATCTTGAATGTGTGTTTTTGTTTAGATTCGTGTTTATACTCCTAAAGGAATATACCAAGAGCTAGAAACTGCGAAAGAAGAGTATATTCGCGCAACATTTGGAGTAAAGAAAGATCAAAAACTAGTCTTACCAAAGATCATTGAATGTTTTAGTAAAGATTCAAGTTTGAGTCAAGTAGCATTGATGGAGATGATTCAAGAATGTGTTCCTGAGAACATGAAGAAAACTATAAAGAAACTTAATAACTCGGGAAAATCGCGAAAGAGTATTGTTGAATGGTTGCCTCATAGTTTTGTGTTTAGGTATTTGATAGCTAGAGAAGTTGTTAGATGAGACAAGATTGAGTTAGGACTTTTGTGTCTTTGTAATGTTTTGGTTTTTAAGTATATAGAGGAGAATGTATTTTGTGTAGAGATCAGGAGAAAAACTGCGTGCCGTTTTTTAGTTACTAATCTGGGATGATGTTTTTGGCTGTGTGTGCATACCCATTTTTACCAAATATTCTATTCATATATTAAATGAGTTTTTTTTGACCCAAAAAAAAAAGAAAAATATTAAATGAGTTTAGTGAACTCATTTTTAACTACAAATATATACCAATAAATTCTAATTACTGAATTTTAAAACAAAAATAAAGAAAATATATTGACAAGAAAAACAAACTTTGAAAAACATTTACAAAACGTAAGAAAAATAAGACGGAAAAAAAACAAGAAATATATAAAATATATGTTTAAATATAAGATATGAAAACAAAAATATTTACTAATTACAACGTATACAAAAAAATATAACTTAGAATTTTATATCAAGTTTTTTAAAAAAATCAGTATTAAAATACAATAAAAATTAGTTTCAACATCATAAAAACTAATATTGTTTAATAACTATCCATAAATCTAATGTACATTTGGAAAACAATTCACCATTGTTATCATACTAAAGCATAGAAAATTTATGAATCATTTTGGTTAATTAAATAAATTAAACATATTTTTAATTATGGAATATATTATGTAACACACTTTCAATAAAAATTTGGTGGATAGCTTTATTTTTTATATGTCTTTTTCTTTTATTTCTTTTCATGTTGTTTGGTTTTTTTCTTTCATATTTACACTTTAAAGTGTGGACACTCTTTAACCTTTTCTGATATAATAGAATTTTTTTTGCAGATTATATAAATGTATAAATTATTTAAATTTCTTTATTAGTCAACAAATTAATTAAATTTATATTTCTTCATAGAAGTCTTGTCCAAATAAAAGTGACTTATGTAATAAAATATTTATATATGATTTTATTGTAAAAACAAATATGATTGAAAACATAAATATTATATTTGTAAAATATATTAAACTACTATAAGAGGAAAGAAATATGATAAAAATTATTATTCGAATATGAGTAGTGATTATTAAAAAAATCAAATGTTTCTTTAAATAAAAATAAAAATTTACTATGCATGCATAATAATAGTGAACTCCACATAAAATATTATTATATAAAACAAGTTTTGTTCTTAGTGTGTTTTCTGACCTTAATAACAATTTAAAACTGATTTTTTTTTCAGTTTCTAACTTGGAATATATAATACCACTTAGTTTATATAAATTGGTTTTGGTTTCAATTTCAATAAAACCCAAAAAAAACAAGATTTAACACATACATAGAAATCTCAGTGGAGTCATGAAATCAAGTGGGTGATGTGGTTTCAGTAGAATAGTAGGTGTAGTATTAGATAGGACCAAGATTTGGTGATGCGTCTTAAACCTAACCATTAATGTGTTAGGTCTTTTTAAAAGTCAATGACTAAGTCTATGTGATGATGTTTCATTGTAGTTTTTGCTTAATTCTTATTATATCCATTACCAATAAATGTATTTGCTGTTGCAATATCTAAATTTAATCTGAACTTACATAATTAACCTTTTAGTTTTGACTAAAATATATATTATATATAAATATATAAATCTGTTGTCCAAAAAAAAAAAAAAAAAAAA
>KE159166.1:74720-84932 GCA_000411055.1 Leavenworthia alabamica | reverse complement strand
ATTACACGGTGGCTCAACCGCACCGTGGGTGTTTTTGTCTTCTTTTTCCTCGACATTGTCGATTTTTTACTTTGTTTTACTTACAAGACCTTGGATTACTTCTTTGAATCCGAGTGGAAACCTTGTTACTGTTCTTCACCACCAGATGCTCAACCCAAGACCGAGAAGATCATAGTGTCTGAACGTGGAGAGTACTCAAAGATTGTGTCTCTAACAAGAAGTAAGATCCATTTCGATGAGATCTCGGACACGCTTTACTCACGTGGTCCTTCACTTCTAATGAGGCTCTCTAAACTCGTGAGGTCCGTGAAATGTTTCAATTACAAGGGTTTGATAATGAGACACAATGTGGTCGAATCTTGTGAGCATGATGAGTCTAAGAAGAAGATTAGTTGTAATAAAAAGAGATTAATGACTTTGAGTTCAACGGTAGTTGAGAAGTCTCCGACAACACCAAGATGGTCTGATTGTCATTGTAATTTTTGTACGTGTTGGCTTTCTCCTTCCAACAAAGATTCTCTCTTTGTCAAAGTTCAACAACCCAAAGGTAAACTAATTTACCCACTTATAACTATAAAAATAACTATATACAACATATGTTTCTAATTAAATATAACTTAAAATCAATTCTGGTTTGTGAGATTAAATTTGGTTCGTTCATTGTTGTAAAATGTTAATATGAGCATTTAATAAGGGTTCTGCATTTATTTGACTTCAATATAAATTTTAAAGTAAATAATATTTAAATATACACATTAATAATAATATTTAACAAATAATATAAGTAAGATGTATATTATATTTGTGTAGATAACAAGAAGGCAAGAGACAACGTTTTGTTTATACATGGTTTCTTATCATCATCCACATTTTGGACGGAGACTCTTTTCCCAAACTTCTCTGATTCAGCCAAATCGAAATATAGACTCATTGCAGTCGATCTTTTGGGTTATGGACGAAGTCCTAAGCCAAATGACTCTTTATATACATTAAGAGAACATTTAGAGATGATTGAGAAATCAGTGATCTCTCAGTTCAAGCTCAAAACATTCCACATAGTGGCTCACTCCTTAGGCTGTGTTTTGGCTCTTGCACTCGCTGTTAAACATCCAGGAGCTATCAAATCTCTCACTCTTTTGGCTCCTGTAAGTCTCTTATACATATCTTTTAAGATTCTTATACTTGATAGTAGCACTTGTGGTTTTAGCTATATATGAACATTTGTGACTTGAGAGATAACTAATTAACTAAGTTATATATTATTTTAGCCATATTACAAGGTGCCAAAAGGAGTACAAGGGTCNTTTGGTGCATCGGTGGCTTGCTGGTACGAGCACCTAAGCCGTACTGTTAGTCTTGTTCTATGCAAGAACCATCACTTGCTAGAGTTTCTCATCCGACTCTTCACCCGAAACAGGTACATATATAAATCATATACAGTTTAATTTGTGTTTTAAGTTTCCAAGTTAAATTAAATATTGTATATGTGTCAGGATGCGAACGTATTTGATAGAAGGATTTTTATGTCACACACATAATGCATCGTGGCACACATTACACAACATCATCTTTGGGTCAGGTGGCAAGCTCGACTCATATCTCGACCATGTTCGTGACCATGTGGACTGTGACATTAATATATTCCACGGTGGCAAAGACGAGCTTATTCCTGTGGAGTGTAGCTACAGTGTTAAAAGCAAAGTGCCACGTGCCACAGTCAACGTAATCCCTGAAAAAGACCATATCACCATTGTCATCGGCCGACAAAAGGACTTTGCTCGAGAGCTTGAGCTCATTTGGCAAAGATCCACTCAACTTAAATGAATATATTTATTATGATGAAATCCCCTTTTTATTTAAGTAAATATTTAAAACTAGATATATATTTTCGTTTTATATTCAATTAAGATTTTGTTTTACTTTTCCCAAGGTTATATGTTAAGACTCTGTTTGACAAAGAAAAAATGGATTTTATTTTTACTTTTTTTTAAATGAAAATTAGAGATTGTGTTTGCATCTTGGTATAATATAAGATTATATTTTCCACTATGTACATGAAATTATATCGTATAATTATTTTTGTTTGTTAATGTTAAAACACAATCTGTGATTGATAATATATGTTAATTTTCGTATATGACTATTGCATTCAGATTCAACAGTTAAATTTCAACATTCCAATACTATTCATTTTTCAAGTAAATGTAATTTTATTTTATGACTTTACAAAAATGTACTGAATATATAGTCCAACCCTTTTTCTAATAAGTATATTTTTCTTTTATCAAAATTGGATATATATTTTTACTTATATCTAATATTAAAATTTTATTTTATTTTCCCTGGTAACACTAATCTTTATATGTTTTGAATAAAGAGTTGGAGTTTAACAGATCCATTTAAAAGTGTAAATCACTCTCAAACAAAATGAAAATAACTTGGGCGACTTAGAGAAAAATATGTATAATGAGATTGAGAACATACAACATATGCATGTGAAAGAGAGACTCATAGTAATAATTTCTTAGTAGATGATAGTAATCTCATATCTATAGATTTGAAAATTAATAAATATAAAATTCAGTGAATATACAATTTTAAAAAAGAAAACAAAAAGTCAAAGGAAATGGTTGTTTACTTTTGAGAGGAAATTAAATGAAAAAAAGACCGACCATTATATGTGGGCTTACTTAACTCCCGAACTTGTCGACACGTCTTCAATGCATTCACCAAAAAATACCTGTCCATTTCAAATTAAATAATGTGATGTCATTAAGAATATAGTTAACCTTAAGTATCATTTAATGAGCTTATCACATGTAATGACTAATTAAGTAGTATCAATATCCATGTGAAGCTTTTCGATATGGTTGACCATCCATACCAACATTGGAGATCTTAACACTTGTATTGTTAAACAAAAAATTCCATAAGCCTTCCGTTTGTTTACCTTAATTACGATCTAGTTCAGTTATTATTTTAAAACTATAATAATTTTATAAAGTATTATAAATAAATTTAATAAACCAGGTCAAAGTTTAAAGACACGTTAAGAGTGGCAGTGGTTGACCAAACTTATGTGTTTCTCTTTGTTTTGTCTTTACCACATATGAAAGCATTATTGTTCTTTCAACGATAGTATCAAATGAGTTGGGACATATATATCAGATGCAGGACTACATTGTACTTTTCAAAACACAATGGGCTAGAGATTTTTATAAGAAAGTTTATTTATATATAGAAAAAACTTGAAGGAATAGTACTAGGTAAATGTTTTTGGAACCTCTTTATTAGAAAATGAACCTTTTATGGTTTGTTACTAGGTAAATATTTTTTGAAACTTGTTACACGAAGATGGAAACTAGGTAGGTGAATTTTTATGGAACCTTTTACAAGAAGATGAAAAAACATATATATTTACTTCTTTGCAAAAAGTGTTGTTGGTGAAAAATAAATTATGCATATATATCAGATCGAATATGATTCTGCATTATCCCATCACAGTATTTCATTCACTTGCACGAATTAATGAACAACAATATAGGAATAAACTTTATAGAAAATGTGGGCATACAAAGTATATTATTTTGTTGACAAATCAGTGGTATCTCTCAGATATACTAAATGGTGAATTAAAAGAGTTACTAGTACAAAATAAAATTTGAAGCATCTTCAAATATAATTATATAAATGTTACAACTATTTAAAGGAATTTTAGTAACGTTCTTTAGAAGAATCATATTTGTTTGATTTGATTTTATCTTTTTTTCGGTAAAGACGTATCAAATATTCGAAACTTGAAAGAGAGTGAAATAGGATTGATTCTGTAGTTTCTTCACCTTTGTGAATCATACGTTTCCATAGAGATAAATGAAAAAACTCACTCATTTTCTTTATTTTTCTAATTCTTTCCACATTCATAAATTTAATTTTGTGAACCAATAAATATAATATAGAGAAACAATAAACAACGACACATATTATACTCCACTTCAATTAATTTATACCTTTTCAAAATAAAAATTATTAGCTGGCGAATTAGTGTTATTATATAAATCGATCTTGAATTAGTTTATTTTTCTAATATGTACATAATATACATTAACATCACTTCAATTTGTTAGCAATTAATTATCTAAAGTTAAGAAATATATATAGAAAAAGAGAATATATATTTATGGAATAATTATTCAGAATTGACGATCAAGTCTTGATTTCTATCTCTAAAAAACTAGTTTGTTCTTTTAAATTTGTACATAATATACATAAATATAAAGTTTACTAAATTTTAGTAAATAACTTATATGTCCACCATAAACAATATAAGAATATATATGTTCTTGGTGCCTTTAGGAAATTAAGTAGCAACTTAAACATGCAAGTAAATAACATATGACTATACTAGTTGATAACTTAGGATTTGGTAACCCCATAAGATAAGTGGCAACAAAACCATAGAAGTTGAGGTTGATATTGACAAATGAAAGAAACTATAAGTAGCTTGAAATTACCTGAAGAAGAAGAAGAAGTATGGAAGCATGTGATTGAGGGGAATGAAGCCTGGTCCGACGTCATTAACCATTATTCATGTAGATCTGATCGAGTTAAGGTCCTCGTGCCAGACAACATTCCCCTCAAAAAGCAAAAGCTTCACTGATGAACACAAGAAAACCCTAGCTCCCTTTTAACTGAATTAAGAGTCATCACCTTCATTTATGGAGTAAATAAATAAAAAGTGAAAGATAAGGAGACAAGAATGTAATGATGAAAGACACATGTTATATTATTAGGAAAAGATTGTGGAAATGTTAAAAAAATAAATAATGAAAAGTGAAATTCTAAAAAGATTGAAAGTGGAAAAGAACAAATATATTAAAGTCATTATTTATAAAGTTTGATTACTTATTCATTTCCACTTTTTTGTTTTATTAAATTAAAAACATTTTAATCTGATAATGCTTTCACATGTATTCAGTATTGCAGACTGCAAAAGTCAAATATAATCCGATTTAAATAAGTAAATTTTTTTTTTTTTTCTTTTGATTTTATTCATTTGTAAAATCTTTAAAAGAAACAAACAAGGGTTAAAAATCAGATGGTTTTTAACTTTTATAATTATAAGAAAATTTAGTCAAAGTGTGGAAGTCAAAAGAATTAGTTGAGAAAGAAACTAATATAGGTGAAATAAAAGAAAGAAGAGTAAAATTATTAGGACATGATTAGATGAAGAGAGAAATCAACTCTCATGTGACATCCATGTGATGTGATGTGATGTTATTCACATGCCTCTCATCTCTACCTCACCTAAATGAGGCAAGGGCTTAGGGCTATATAAAACATGAAAATTGAAAACTATGTATAATAATCTCATACTATATGAGACATGCACCAAAGATAATTATACATATTCCAAGATGGTTCGTTTGTTTACATCCTCATTCATCTACACATGATAATCATTTTATTCGTAAAGGTTAAGTATCACATAACAATTGAGCTCTTAAAGCTCACTCTTGACCTTTGCATCCCCATTTGGTAACATACTTTGAGATTGAGCCTGCCGTTTTGATTCCTGTATTCGAATGTTAATTAAGTGTTATCTTCACTTACTAACAATCTCATATACAAAAGAGAAAGCAATGCTAACAACATACAGCAGCAGAAGTAGCACGGATTTCTCTATACATATCAACTTCATCAGGAAATGTCTGGTCAAGCTCCTCAAGTAGATGTTTTCTCAAACCCTGTTTTTAAAAAAGTGAACTTTAATTAAAACCATGATTCAAAGATAAAAAGAATTCAAACCCAAAGCAAAAGCAAAAGAATCACCTTAAAAGCATCAGTCTTGCCCTTTGTAACTTGATTTCTAGCAATACAGTTATTAAGAACATCCTTTGTAAACTCATCTGGGTTCTTCCCATCATCAATCAAGCTTAAAGATACAAACAAATATACATATAACATTATTAGAAAAAAGCAATCAAGTTTGGTGTATTCACTTAATCTCTATCTCTCTTACTTAAGAACCTCCATAGGGACTTGAATGTTACATTTCTCTGATAAAGTAGCCATGTTATCAAGCTCCATCACTAGACCATTTCTGCAAATAGAAACACAATACTCATAAACAATGAAAAAGTTGTATGTTTTAGAAAGTTAGTAAGCCTTACAGGCGTTGGAGGAGATGAAGCTGAGATGAAGGTGAGAAAGAAGAGACGGTGAGATGTAATTGATGAAGGAGTCCTAAAGTTTTCTGAATTGAGTTTATGACTTGGTTTAGTTTCTCCTTTGAGTCGTCTTCAATTGTTGTAGTTGCAGTTTCATCGTTATTTTGGTATCTCATTGTTCCATTGCTTCCACCAATTCCTGCAGTTGTATTTTGTGCTGGATCCATCGTCTACACCACACAAATTAGGGTTTTTTCTTGTTTTGAATTATGAAAGAAAAGGAGATTCACGATGTAGATCAAGTTCAATTGAAAAAAATTGGATTAACTTTCGCGAACGAGGAAACCCTAGGATCAGCCAATCTTGGACGATTTGAGGAGCTTACATTGATGGATTCAGAAGAAGTCGAAGAAGAAGACGCATAGTCAATTTTTTAAAATTTTAAAGTCGTTAATGGGCCTTTATAGTAATTTCGGTTGTATAGAAAAGCCTATAAAATAATAGGGCCCAATTTACAAAAAAACGACCGTCGACTTTTTCCGATAATTAATTGGTTGAATTCAACAAGCTAGGCATAGGCTATTGGGTATTCGGTTGGATTTTGGTTTAGTTCTTTATATTTTTGGGTTTTTGTTATATGTATATAAAATTTATTCGGATATTTTAATAATTCGTTTTGGATTCGGTTGTTTTTTCATTGATTCAGTTCCGGGTATTTGTTGGAAATCCAAAAATATTATGAACATTTATTCAGATTTGATTTAGTTCATATATTTTGTATATAGAAATAACTATAGTAACCAAAAATTCTCTAAAATATCCAAAATATCTGAAATTTGACATTATAAATTTATAACTAAAGTAATAAAAATTAAAATATCCAAAAAACTAAAATACTATTAATGAAAATATTAGAATGTAATCAAATTACTTAAAAATATCCAAAATAACCTAAAATATCCAAAATATATAAAAATACTTTAATGTACTTAGATATATTAAATATAAATATAATTAATATATATAATTATATTTTTTGGATATTTTGGTTTTCCAGTTCCTCCTTTCTCTTCGGTTTAGATTCGATTATTCGATTCTTGATTTATAAAAACCATTAGGATATTTTATAAAAACCATTAGGATACGGTTTGGTTCTTTCATTTCGGTTCCGGATAGAAACCAAAGAACCGAACCAAATGGCCAAGACCTACCACAAGCTAAGCAAATTGCAATGAGAGAAATCTTGGAGGAAAACAGTGAGCAAAATCCCTAGTTTGGGGATGATGTTTGGACAGCTACGATTCACGAAGATCTTCTTCTCGCTGATCCTCGCCGGGAAGTGGATCATCTTTGCTGATGGTAGCAGCGGTGGCGGTGCCGCGAGGAATGGCTACTCCGGTGGATTATGGTCCTCGTCTGTTGTTCCTTCTAATGTTGGCTTAGCTGTAGCTGTCACCGTAATGGCCGGTCTTGCCGTGGCTTTCACCGTCGTCTACTCCCGTAGGTATATATATACACACACAAAGATCTGATTATGTTCTAATCGCTATCGTTAAAGTAGAGAAGCCAAAGCTTGTTTCACTACTAGATATGCTTAGTTAAGTACCCATCGATTTGATGTAGTTGCTTCGTTGTTGCTCTTACCAGTTTTTGCTGATTCGTGATTTTTCATTCATGTTAGCTTTTTCTGCCTGTTTCAACATTGAGACTAGATCTCCAAGAATTCTCTGTTACTTAGATTAATGAAATCTAGCTCTTGTTCAACCGTTAGACTGATCATTTTTCTGGCCTTAGTATCTCTGAAATCTATATTCATAGAGTTTGATACGTAAGGTAGTAGTAACCAAAGCTTTTTATAAATTTATAGGAGAATAATGCAACTAATGTTTAATGTTTACGTTGAGGTTGTTTGTTGTGCTGTCTTTTGATTGGCATGTGTCAAAACGATTTTCTAGCAAAGCTTCTTAAGGAAAAGTCTGAAACTTCCATGTACAAACTCGTCAAAAAACTTTTGATAGTCAATTCAACAAAATTTGTATTTGTGTTTTTTCTTCTTCTGGAGTTTTATTAGACACACTGACACAGGCTTTGTACTTGGAAATCCCTTATATCACTTGGAAATCCCTTTGCATAGTTATGACTCTTTGTACAACCCAAGCAGTTAGTCCACTTTGTTTATGTTCTGCATCATAAGAACTTTGTAAGGTATACAACTATACGTTGAACAGTTGAAATCACTTAAGGGCTGCCTGAAATAGACCAGCTCCAATTTTTTTCTTCCTTTCCCAATCTTTCATAATTTTTGCTGACTGTCGAGGTTACATAGACTTGTGTGACTGTATCTTCTGGTTCTTTAAACTTCTTCCAAATCTTATTATCTCTTGGGCTGTTTCTGTATAACTAGTGGTGAAGGGGTTAAAAGTCATGTCTTCTGATGTGCGTTTAACATTTGTGATTTAGCCTGTTTTATTTGTTCGTACTTTATAAAAAGCTTTCTATCTTCTACAATTACTTGATGAAAGTTGCTCATTTTCTGCTCATCCACCTCTTCAGAGGAAGCATTGGATCACCTTGGTCACTGAGGAGAAGAAAGAAAGCTCTTCAACCTAAACAGTGGAATACGTTTTTCACAGACGAAGGGCGACTCAGTGATGGAGGTGTTGTATTTCTAAATAAAGTTCGCAGAGGGGTATGTTGTTAAATAAGAAAATTTCGTGCTTCAATGAGTGTTGCTGGGTTTTAACCAAAAATTTCTCCTTTTTAATAATTAATTCTTTTCTTTGTTTCAGGGCGTGGATCCAAGCATCAGACCAGAAGTTTGGCCATTCCTCCTTGGAGTGTAAAAATCTTTGTCACTGTTCCTTCTTTTACGTGTCTAATGGTGAAGTAGGATTTGACCCATTTTTCCTTTTGCGGCTACCGTTGGGGGTTGGGGGGAGGAGTGTTGTTTCTGTTCACTCATGCATGTTCTTAATGTTCAAGGATAGATTTTTCTTTGGGATTGGTTATTGATGTTATAGGTTTAAGGTAGAATAAGTAGCACAACAGTAAGCTGTAAACCCATTCATTAACTAAGAGTGATGAGATCCAAATGAGAGACTCGCTTTTCTTCCCAGAGATTTATAAGATTAGTTCCAACTTTACTTTATATTCTGTATACTTTGATAATGAGCCGTATGTGAGTTATCTGTAGTCTTTTTTATCCCGACACATTGTAACTTTATCTTACTTGCCTCTTACAGATATGACTTAAACAGTACAAAAGAAGAAAGAGACTCTATTCGACAGCAGAAACAGTACGTTTGCTTATACTTGTGGAGAATCTCATGGCTTCTCAACTTTCTACCAATATTACGTTACCCATTTTTTATCTGTTCCTGTTAGATGTCAGATGGTTATTGACTTTCTTAATATGTGGATAAAACAAGCAATTAGTAGTAGCTTCGGAACTCCTATCAGTTGGATTTCGTGTCAATTTGTAAATATCTTCTTATATACCTGTAATTCCTGCAGGAAGGAATATGAAAACCTGCGAAGAGAGTGCCGTGAGATTCATGAACGCAATGAAAATGGTTGTGACTCAAAGCAGACAGCACAGAGTAACATCACCGAAGACAGTCTGGTTCTTGATTCCCATGATATTGAAGAAGTCGATAGTTCCAAAAAATTCGTCCCCATAGAAGAACCAGAGTTAAATTCCGAATCGATTCAACAGGATGGGGATTGTGAAAAGAGTGATGTCACCTCTGAAGATGCTGTTTCTAATGACTCAGACTCAACCAACCATGAAGAAACCGAGACTTCAGCTCTTGTAGCTAACGAAGTTGCAGAAAGCCACAATACTGTTAATGAAGAAAAAGACAATTCATCTCCCTCATCAAAGCCAAAATCCCAGAAGGTGGAAGAGGATTTTGTCACAACGTGGCAGAGAATTATCCGCCTAGACGCAGTAAGAGCAAATGACGAATGGGTGCCCTACTCACCATCTCAAGCTGCTATTTCTGAGACAAAAGCCCGGGGAATCGCCATACAGGTCGGTCTCGAT
>KE159166.1:53640-74550 GCA_000411055.1 Leavenworthia alabamica | reverse complement strand
GCCGTATATTCCATGCAGCCAGGCTGGTCGGGATCCTTGAAGCCTATGCAGTCTATGACCGAGAAATAGGTTACTGTCAAGGAATGAGTGACCTGCTATCTCCTCTAATCGCAGTGATAGAAGACGACTTCTTAGCATTCTGGTGCTTTGTGGGGTTTATGAGCAAAGCACGACATAATTTCAGGCTAGACGAGATTGGAATCAGGCGACAACTCTCAATGGTATCGAAAATCATAAAATTTAAAGACAACCACTTGTACCGACACTTGGAGAACCTTGAAGCACAAGACTGTTTCTTTGTATACCGTATGGTTGTGGTTCTGTTCAGGCGAGAACTAACATTTGAGCAGACACTTTGTCTATGGGAAGTAATGTGGGCAGATCAAACTGCGATACGAACTGGGATTGCAAATGCAACGCGGGGGAGAATTCGGTTACGGGCACCACCAACGGAAGATTTGTTGCTATATGCGATAGCAGCGAGCGTGTTGGAGAGGAGAAAGACAATAATAGAGAAATACAGTGGAATGGATGAGATAATGAAGGAATGTAACAGCATGGCTGGTTATCTTGATGTTTGGAAACTTGTAGACGATGCTCATGACTTGGTCGTCAATCTTCACGACAAGATCTGATACTCACATCTTCCTCTCTTTACTTGATGTTCATTTATCATTGTTACTACTTAAAATGTGGGAAAAAAAACATCCATCGTCTTCATCGATGTCTTGATTTTATCGTTGTTACTTGAATAAATGTAGAGAACGTACTTACAAAGGCAAATAATAGGAAGAGATAGAACCCGCTGAAGCAAACAGAGGTATTTGACTTTATCTGGTTTTTGGAGACTCTAATTGCGTTAGATAACCGTAAAAAACCATTATTCGGTTCGCCTTAGAACATGAGATCTCTTTCTTCTTCTTCTTGTGGCGAACTAGAAGATATTGCAATCTTCTCTTATGGCGGATACTGTTGAAGAGCCTCAATTGCTAAATGGAGAAGCACCAGGTGAATCCGAAACCGAGCAACATCCGACACCGGAACCACAACTTCAAACTGAGACCACAACATCTGAAATTCCGGAAATAAGAACGGATACGTCTTCGGAGGTAAAGCCGGAGGAATTACAACTTGAGGTAATTGATGTGAAGCCGGATTTAACCGAAGTGGATCTGTCTCCGGGGGAGACTCCGATCCGGTCGACGGAAGTGGATCAGGGATCTTCTACTACTGATCAACAATCTCACACCATTCTGAAGAAAGATGATGACGGAAACAAGACATTTACAATGAGAGAGTTGCTAAATGAATTAAAAAGCGATGAAGGAGATGGGACTCCTCATAGTTCTGTTTCTCCCTTTAGGTTTCTCTCTTTCTCTTTTATTTTTTTCAGCTGATTTGAGTTTATTAATTGTGAACTTAATTTGCCTTATGATTGTTTTGCTCAGTCGAGAAAGTGCTTCTCAACCAGCGGAGAACAATCCTGCGTTGGATCTGATTAACAGAATCCAAGTTAACGACGAAGAAGGCCGATCTCGCCAACGTGTTCTTGCATTTGCTGCTCGCAAGTATGTTATCACTTATGATCTCCTGCTTAACTTTAGAAAGCATATGGAACAGAGGCTTATAGAAATAAATATTTTGTAAAATAGTTTATGGAGCATACTGTTCATTGAAAGGCTTGATATTTTTATGTTTCAACTGGTTTTTGAGCTAATAAGCCTCAACCCTGTAGGTATGCTAGTGCCATAGAGAGAAATCCAGACGATCATGATGCATTATACAATTGGGCGCTTATTCTCCAGGTTTGTTTTGTTTTAGTTTGAGTAGTGAGTAGTTCTCCATTTCTTGTTCAGTGTATCTTAATATGTGATTTAGCTTTTGTTAGATTCGGCCTAGAACTTGGTTGCAAGGGTTGATAGAAATAATTGAAATATAACTGACATAAGAAGCTGAGACGTACAACCAAAATTCATAAAAAAACTGAGCAAGAAATAAACTTAATTGGCTGGAAATAATGTTTAGTTCATCACTTGCCTTATTTTCTCCAGGAAAGTGCTGATAATGTCAGCCCAGATTCTGTTTCACCTTCTAAAGATGATTTGCTCGAGGAAGCTTGTAAGAAGTACGATGAGGCAACCCATCTTTGCCCCTCGCTCTATGATGTATGTATTAATAAGATTCTCGATCTATTATTTTTGTTTCTTCCCCATATATTTTCTGTTCAATTTTTATGTATGACTGATGTGATTCTTTGACAGGCTTACTACAACTGGGCTATTGCAATCTCTGATAGGGCAAAGATGCGTGGTCGCACAAAGGAGGCTGAAGAACTATGGGAACATGTAATATATTAGGACTGACAGGATTTCACCTGTTAAATTATTGTGGTTTGATCTCAACTTCTGATACTAAATAAGTTTGTGTTCGGCATTCTGATTCCAGGCGACTAATAACTATGAAAAAGCAGTCCAGCTCAACTGGAACAGCTCCCAGGTATTGTCCTCCATCTATTTCATATTACAATGCTCTCTTCAATGCCAAACATTCGTATATTGGTTAGTTATATATTGTGGTCTATTGCTAATTTGACATATGATATAACCTATCAATTATCTGCAGGCATTAAATAACTGGGGACTGGCGCTGCAGGTTACTGAATGATATGTGTTTATCTCCATGAGAAAATGTGCCTATTTAAAAATATTATGATGCTAAAATCTTAGAATATTCCTCATAGGAACTCAGTCAAATTGTTCCTGCTAGAGAGAAGGAAAAAGTTGTCAGAACTGCAATTAGCAAGGTGCTTACTCGTCTTTCTGACTAATGTAAACTTTGCGTTTGAGATTGCATGATTGATATCTTATTATCCTCTTTCACTTGTTGTACCATACAGTTTCGGGCAGCAATCAGGTTGCAATTTGATTTCCATAGAGCCATATACAATCTTGGAACCGTTCTGGTCAGTTATGCTTGATAATCCCTTCACAAAACTCTTTACATACAGGACTATAATCTCAACCCAGTAAATTAACATACTGTGGATTCTTCTCGTATAACACATGTACAGTATGGATTAGCAGAAGATACACTTAGAACCGGGGGTTCGGGCAACAGCAAAGACATGCCTCCTGGTGAGTTATACAGCCAATCTGCCATCTACATTGCGGCAGCTCATTCGTTAAAACCAAGTTACTCGGTAAGTCTATTATCTCAATTTTGCGCTGGAAACCAAAGATGTTTGAGTCATGTTTTTATAAAGATGCCAGACTTTAGACCTTTCTCTTCAATTTCTTTGGGTTAGGCTGATCCTTTCCCTGGTCCAGGTATACAGCAGCGCTTTGAAGCTCGTTCGTTCCATGGTATTTTCCTACTCTTATTACCCTTTTAATGAGCCCATCACTTGACACAATCATCAGGTGATTTTATTTGTGAAATTGACCAGAAATAAATTGAATAAATTTGCAGCTACCTCTACCGCATCTTAAAGTAGGATATCTAACAGCAGCACCAGTGGGAAACCCACTTGCTCCTCACAGTGATTGGATACGATCAGAGTTTGAACTCAATCACGAGAGGCTTCTACAGGTAGTCTCAGTTTGAGTATCCTCTTTAAGATTGATCTTGGAAACAGTTGTATAGAATATTATGTGTAGGTACTGAAACCTGAACCAAGAGAAATGGGAAGAAATCTATCAGGAAAATCAGAGACATTGAGCACAAACGTTGAGAAGAAGACTGTGAAAGTGAATATTACAAAGATTGTATCAGTGACGCCATCTGCTGATCTTACTCTACCTCCTGGTGCTGGTCTCTGCATTGATACAGTTCATGGTCCAGTCTTCTTGGTAAGCCTCTCTTCTAAACCTGATTTTTTGGTTTAGTAACTACTACTTGGATTGTTGATATGGTGAAAAAACAGGTTGCAGATTCATGGGAGTCTTTAGATGGATGGGTTGATGCGATTCGTTTGGTTTACACTATTTATGCGAGAGGGAAGAGTGATGTTTTAGCTGGTATTATCACTGGTTAATACTTCCCTATTTTAATTATTTTTGCTTTTTTTTTTGTTTCTTTTTTATTTCTAGTTATGACTTTAGTGAAATATTTTTGTTGCAGAAATTCTCACTTTGAACAATTTTTTAATAAAATTGTATGTTTTTTCCCATCGTATACAATTTATAAAAGATGTATCATCACGATTGTAAAATAAAATCCGAATTATCCTTGTATGTTATATTTTAAAAGAAATTCAAAATAATTAAGAGATTATTAAAGAGAAGTTGGGCTAATAGGCACATAATGTAGGCTTTAACAGGCCATTGAAATTGGGCCTTAAATCACTCTTTCTCAGTTTCCAGAAGATCCATCGAGCTCAAACCTCAAATCCCATGGGCTTTGTTAATTTAATTTTCTTCTGAATTTAAAAAAAAATATGAATTTAACCTTAAGGTCCATGGGCTTACAATTTTATAGCATCGTATAAAAAGGCCCATTTGACATAAATCATCACTCATTTTTTCATGATGTTTCCGGTAAGTAAATGTTTAATGAGAAACTTGTCATTCCATCTTCCTCTGGTAGTAGCAATGTCTCCTTCAAGCGTAGTTAGGGTTTACTCTACAGCTATCTCTCCTTCCCCTTCAGAACTCTCCGTCAAGAAGGTTGGTACTCATAATGGAAGCTTTCACTGTGACGAAGCTCTCGGTTGCTTCATGATTCGACTCGTCGATAAATTCTCCGGCGCTGATATCATCCGTACTCGTGACCCTAAGGTAAACCTAAAAAATCTCTTTTAAGCTCCATAACTAGATTTACCTTGCAAAATGATGCAACATTTTGCAGATATTAGCAGAGCTTGATGCTGTACTTGATGTCGGAGGTGTTTATGATCCAGAACATGACCGTTATGATCATCACCAGAAAGGATTTGAACAAGTATTTGGACATGGATTCAACACTAAGCTCAGTAGTGCTGGTCTTGTTTACAAGGTAATATAACCCAAACCCACTCCATAGTTGTTTGCTTTCATCTTTACTAAGAATTAGATTATTAAAAATCTTACTGTTTGAGTTCAGCATTTTGGTAAGGAGATTATAGCTAAGGAACTAAATGTTGATCAAGATCACCCGAACGTTCTTCGATTGTATTTAGCTGTTTATAAGAACTTCATGGAGGTAATTGCTTAGTATCTATTTCTAATTCAGTTTTTAGTAATCATTATGATGTTATCTTCTCAATTATTGTCAGGCAATTGATGCAGTGGATAATGGAATAAATCAGTATGATACTGACAAGCCTCCAAGATATGTGAACACCACACATTTGTCTTCAAGGATTGGAAGATTAAACCTAGATTGGATTGACCTTGACCAGTCACAAGAGAAGGAGAATGAGGCTTTTCAATCTGCAATGGCTCTGGCTGGAAAAGAGTTTCTTCAAGTATGTATAAGAGATCTCTTGTTTTTTTTTTTCTTTTCTTACAACAGATATAAACTTCTTTTATGTTGTGTTGTGTTGTAGAGTGTCAAGTTTCATGCTAGATCATGGTTACCGGCTCGATCAATTGTAATGCAGTGTCTTGAAGAAAGATTCAAGATAGACCCAAGTGGTGAGATCATGATATTGACTAAGTTCTGCCCTGTAAGTATTTGATTTCTTCTTATCAATGCTACTACTACTACTATTTGAGTTTCTTAAGATTATATATTAACTCTGGTGAGCAGTGGAAGTTTCATTTGTTCGAGCTTGAGCAAGAAATGAAGATCGAACCTCTTATCAAATACGTCATTTACCAGGTACACCTTATTTTAAGATAGAATCCAGCATCAGATAAACATGGGATCTCTAATGAAATGGTAAAAAAAACCAGGATGAACGAGGAAAGCAGTGGAGAGTTCAAGCAGTGGCGGTTGCACCAGACATGTTTGAGAACCGAAAGGCTCTACCTGAAAAATGGAGAGGCCTTAGGGATGAGGAACTCTCTAAAGCTGCTGAGATTCCTGGTTGTGTATTTGTCCACATGAGTGGCTTTATTGGCGGAAACCAATCCTATGAAGGTGCTTTATCCATGGCTCGAATAGCCCTCACTATCTGAATCACCATTATAATCTCATTTGCCATTTCTGTTTTATGTTCTAAAATGTCTGTTTTCACTTTCTTCAATGTATTTTAAATTCTTGTTGCTTTATTTGTACAATGGATTTTATAGAAAAAAATCTTTCCTTCTAAGCTTTATTTTTTATTCTAAAACTAATGATGTTTATGCAAAATTTTAGGTTGATATTCTCTAAACAGGCATATCGTCGAACACTTAGAGTGCACGATTTCACATTTCCAAATTAAAACTCTTCTTCTCAAACTCAAAACCTGTTCTTATTCTTCAGGAGGCATCAATGGAGATCTCCGTTGAAAAAAACAAAGAAGAAGATGTTCCTAGTCATTCTATCCCCAAACAAGTAAGCAGCAATATCTCAATCTCAGATAATAACAAATTCGTATACCAAATTCTCAATGGTCCATATGAACATTGTTTTGATAATTTTCGAATGGATAAGCCTATCTTCTATAAGCTTTGTCATCTTCTTCAAACCAGAGGTTTATTGCGTCACACTAATCGAATCAAGATTGATGAACAATTAGCTATCTTTTTATTCATCATTGGTCATAATCTTCGAACTCGAGCTGTTCAAGAATTATTCTGTTACTCTGGTGAAACAATTAGTCGTCATTTCAACAATGTTTTGAATGCAATTATTGCAATCTCTATGGAGTTTTTTCAATCCAATTCAGATTCAGATTCTGATTCATATTTCAAAGACTGTATTGGTGTTGTTGATAGCTTTCATATACCAGTTATGGTTGGAGTTGATGAACAAGGTCCTTTTAGAAACAACAATGGACTTCTTACTCAACATGTTCTTGCAGCTTCATCCTTTGATCTTAGATTTAACTATGTCTTAGCTGGTTGGGAAGGTTCAGCTTCTGATCAACAAGTTCTCAATGCTGCTTTGACTCGCCGTAACAAGTTACAAGTTCCTCAAGGAAAGTACTACATTGTAGACCATAAGTATCAAAATCTTCCCGGATTTATCGCTCCATATCATCACCAAAGTTGTGATATAAGAGAAGAAGCAAAGGATTTGTTTAATGAGCGACATAAGTTGTTGCATCGAGCTATTCAGCGATCTTTTGGCGCCTTGAAAGAACGCTTCCCAATTCTACTATCAGCTCCTCCTTATCCTCTACAAACACAAGTGAAACTGGTTATTGCAGCATGTGCATTGCACAACTATGTCCGTTTGGAGAATCCAGATGATTTAGTGTTTAAAATGTTTGAAGACGAGACAATGGCAGAAGCAGGAGATGATAGTGGTGGAGTTGCAATGGGAGAGATAGAACATGGGTTTAGACCAGAAGATGTTGAAGATAGTTTAAGGTTAAGAGATGAGATTGCATCTCATCTTTGGAACCATTATGTCCAAAATATGTCTACCTACTAAACTTAGAGATATAATATTAAATCATCAAATGATACTATTTATGTTTCAAAAATCTTTACATGAAATCAAATATCCAAACACCAAAAGTTATAATCACACAAAGAAAAGACCAAAACCAAGAGATTTAAATCACACCACTTTTTGCTTTTTCATAATCCATTTTCGCTTTGCGTTCTCTATAGCATCCTCTTTCAGTTTCAACAGATCTTGTAAGGACTGGTTAAATTGTGACTCGATCAAGTTCAGTTCTGTCTTGAGATCTTCCTGGTAATCATTGTCTGAAATAGAAAGATTGTAAATTGTTGACGTCATTGAGCAACAATCCAGAAATGACTCTGCCTCTCGACTAGTTTCCAAGGCAACATTTCCGTTGAAGGGTGGGTAATAATAGTCTGCTGATATGTCTGACTTCATTGATTGTCCTCCAGCTTCTTCATCTTTCGAGTTCATAGTTTTCTGATTTGCTGCTTCATGATCATGATCCTTGTGGGTTATATGTGGAGGATGGAATGGAGCTTGGTCAGAGTTAAGTTGTATTATCAAGTCATCGATCATATCAGCTATCACAACAGTCTCTTGGCTTGTTAAATTCAGTTCTTCAACCATTTCCTCAGCGATTGCTGTTGCTGTGTCTGAATCCAGAAAGAATACAAAGTGTACGATTCTACATTTACCTGTATTATTATGACATTGAATTTATTCAGCAAATGAAAACTGGCTGAGGCAATATAACTAACTGGATAGATATAGAGAACAAACCAGATAAGTCAGCGATACGCAAAAGCATTGATGCTGTGACATCATTCCTCCTCTCTCCTCTCAACCTGAACTCTTTATTCTCTGCAAACCTCTGATGTTCAATGGCTTGGCACCACGATAAGTCTTCGTTGCTTGAAACACTTTTATTCTCGTAATGATCCACATCCATGGGAAGATGGTCAAGCTGTGGTGGTGGTGGTCTTGCAGGTTTTGATGCTGTGCTTGACGAAGCAAGAGGAGCAGAGTCCTTGCCTACATCTCTTGCAAGGAATGGGTCATTTGAGAGCTCGAGAGCAGTTGGTCTGGAAGTGGCAGGAAGAAGACATTTCTCTATGAATTGCCTAACTTGAGGATCATCAACTTTGGCCAGAGACTGAGGCTTTATATTCTGCAAATGCAAAGTTTTTAAGGGGACGCTTCAAAAATAATTGAGATGACAGTCAAGATCATAGAAGACTTACCGAGGTGACCTTTTTATAAATTTGAGCCTGGTTTCTGCACTCGTTGTATGGATACTCACACGTTACCATCTCCAACATACACATGCCAAAAGAATAGATGTCCACTAGCTCATTGTATTCCTCTTCATACAGCTCAGGCGCCATGAATTCAGGAGTACCTGATTACGCTCAAAAAATTTCAGTTACAGTAGATTTTCCAAGGTCCAAGAATGAAGATGTTTAATGGTATTATTACCTATCACACTTTGAGCAGTGGGTTGCTGCAGAACAGTTGCAAGCCCTAGATCTCCGATTTTGACCTCTCCAGTATTTCCATTAACAAATATGTTGTCACACTTTAAATCCCGGTGAATCACAGGAGGATTATGAGAATGCAAATAGTTAAGGCCTTTGAGAATTTGCCTAGCCCAGTTCTTGATGGCCTTGGGATCGACCTTCTTATGCTTCTTACGATATCTTCACATAGAAAGAAATGGTACGTTATAAAAAGTGAAGGATAATGAGAAATGAGGGGATGTATATATATATACTTACAGCCTCAGACTACCAGAGGTGAAAAGCTCAGTGATCATGTTAATAGTCTTGTTATTTTCATCAACCCAAGAGTAAAAGAGCTTAATGATGTTTTCATGTTTAAGAGCTTTTAGTAGATAAACTTCAGAATACAGCCTTTCAAGTTGACCAGGCATCTGCATTACATCATCAATGCTTACTAGGTTCCAAGCTACTTCAATACCATCTACTTGATCAAACGCCTTATATCTGTATCATTGTATATTAAAACAAACTAATCAGAATCAAAAACATTTCACTGCAACAAAAGCATAAGAAAAAAAAATGCATAGAAGAAACAATACACAGTCTTGAAAGCTCCTCTCCCCAGAACATCATCATACTGAAATAATGGGAAAAAAAACAAAATCATTCTCTAGTTTGTCTTTCCACCATAGATAGATCATAAAACATGATCTTAAGCTGATTCTGTTTTCCAAATTTATGTTTTAAAAATTGAAACACATCATCAGTCTATAAGCCAATAATCATAATCATACGATCAAAGTAACAGAATCTCATTAGATACAAAGAGATTGAATCATAATCATTCTCTATGTTGTAAATTTTCGAAAGGCTTACCCTAATATAGCGACCAGTAGGATCTTTATCAACAAAATCAGTCTCTTCCATATTCTGATCTAAAAATGCAGAACCAGAAGCCATATATATGCAACAACAAAACAACGAGAAAACGAAGAAAGGAGGTGGAGATTGAAAAAAAGAAAGCTGAGGACGTGTTTTGAAAAAGAGAGGCTATAAGAAGAAATCAAAGGAGAAGAGTAGGCGATTATCGAAGAAAGCTTCACTAGCAAAGCAATAAGAATCGATTGAAGATCGGAAACGGAGTTTAGCGGCGAAGGGAATCCCCATCTCCGATCCAATTTCCTGATTTCCTAGGTAATTACTCCGTCTAGTCTCTTTTAAATGATCACTACCTTCCATTGATTCACCATCATTTGGTTAACAAATTGAATTGCCTGAGAGATTTTTCCGATGAGATCCGAGAGAGAAGAAACCAAGGATGAATGAAAATTATAAATCAAAAAGGGAATAAAAAGTATCGCGGCCAATTCGGAAAAAGGTCAAATTATCTGTCTTTATCAACTAACAAAAAAATTTATCCTCTATTTTTATTTTTATTTATCCAAATTGATTCGGCCTTTTTTAGTTTACATCTGTCATATTTTCAAGTTTAGAGTAATTTCGATTAAAAAAAACACGTAAAACGTTTTTTTCTTTGGAAAGTCGGTATACACTACAAACATATTAAAACAAATATTTTTGAATTCANAGTTTATTCGGTTTAGTTTACACCGAATAAACCGAACTGAAACATGATTTTTGACTATTATTTGGTTAAATATTAACTTTTATTGTCTTCAATGATAAAAAAATTCTGATCGGTTTATCCACCTAAAACCATCCGCGATCTTCCTACCTGCTTAAATTGATGTGAATTGAATGAAAATCGAAACTGATATACTTTGGTTCGGTTTGGTTTTCGGTAAACCGAACAAGACCAATCCGAACGGAATGCCCAGAGGTAGAACAAACAATGCCATAAGGATTGTAGTAGTAAGTAAAAAGCTATTCCTTCTCCTCGCAATAGATTTATTCGCTGTGGAATCATTGGGTAACCCATTTCCTAATATAAGTGGGCCTATATAGATGCCAATAAAAAGCCCAATAAGAAATGAGTTCTGTTTTATAATCTTTTTCCGCCGGGGGCGTGTTGAGAGATTTAGTAGTAGTAGTAATCATTGATTTTTCCGCCACGCAACCACCTTCCTATTTTTCAATAAATGATTTACTTTTGTTTTTTTATAATTTAAATAGAGACAAAGAGAAAGAGACTTGGTCAAGGATTCATCATCGATCTAGAAATCTCCGATGTACGTAAGAGCGGTTCCGACGACGGATGTGAATAGGAATACAGAGTGGTTCACATATCCAGGTGTATGGACTACTTATATTCTCATCCTCTTCTTCTCTTGGCTCCTTGTTCTCTCCGTCTTCAATTGTTCTCCTGGCATCGCTTGGACCATCGTTCATCTCGCTCATTTCACCGTATATCTCGATCTCGATCTGTTTGTTATTCGATTGTTCATTATTATGTATGTATGTTTTGTTTTTGTAGGTCACATATCATTCGTTTCATTGGAAGAAGGGAACTCCATTTGGAGATGATCAAGGAGTATATAATAGGTTGACTTGGTGGGAACAGATTGATAATGGCAAACAGCTCACACGCAATCGCAAATTTATCACAGTTGTTCCTGTTGTTTTGTAAGTTCTTCCTTATACGAGGATTCATTAGGTTTATAATGGATGGATTCAAATGTTTGTTTGCAATTTTGCCTTAATATACATTGATTGATGATCTTCACTTGCCTAACTTTTGTGACTCGATTTTAAAGTGTTGGTTTATAAATGGTTTGTTTCACCTCTGCGTATACTTCTATTACAATTCCTAAGCTTATATTTAGCTTGTACACAAGAAGAGTCTTAGATATAGACATTGATTTTGAATCTGTCTTATATTATCTTATGAATATGTAGTCAATGATGAAATATGTAGGTACTTGATTGCTTCTCACACAACAGACTACCAGCATCCAATGCTGTTTCTCAACACACTGGCTGTATTTGTCATGGTTGTAGCCAAATTCCCACACATGCACAAGGTCCGCATTTTTGGTATCAATGCCGACCGATGATAACAAGGTATACGATTCATCCCATCGCATTTACATAAAACCTTTTTACTTTTTGTTTTGTTTTGTTTCTAAGGTGTCTAATTAATTCAGAATTTTTATCTCTTTTTTGTGATCTCTTTGTATAAAATGGTTAAAAGCAAGGTTGTTTAGCGAGCAATCTAGGGTTTGAATGATTAGATGTGAAACGGTCTTTGGAATATTATACATACATACTGCTTTCTGATATTTTTGATTCTTCATTATTAAGATTTAACATGTATTGAGGGGCTTATTGAAGTCTCAATTAGTTTTGGTGTTTAAATGTATGTTGTGCATTATAACAAACTCTTCTTCATTCCCACAAATCCTCTTGATTCATATAGTAATCTCTATCACTTGTTCAGTCTTTGTTGTGGACAAGGCCAAACTTTCTTTCTAAATTAATGACCAACCATCTTTCTTAAGATGAATGTTTTTTTTTCCACATTATCTATTACATTGTCATTTTTCTCATAAATATGATTTAAATTTATGATGAATACTTGTCAACAAACAGAATATCATTATAGCTGGCTCCTCAACAAGCACGATATTTCTTAAGATGAATGTTAGGTGTTAAATTGGTCGCTTTTAAGGCAATATAATTAGTCAAATATGTCTCCTACAAATCAATATAAGGAAATATAATTAGTCAAATATGTCTCCTACAAATCAATATACCTTTATTTATATAATTTGTGAAAATCAATGAAGATATCAGATTCGAACAATTACAAATATATATATATATATATATATGTTTACATTTTTCAATTAATTACAAATATATATATATATTATATTATTTCCATTTTTCAATTAGCTTTACCGATTCAAACCTTGTAAAAAGAGTAAAAACTATGGAAGCGAGCATGTTTTTATTTGTATTATAAATTTACATGGTAATTCTCAAAAATACCACGAAATTAACTTTAATTTCCACAAATAAAATTAATTTAACTCAAAATTATCATTTAATAATTCAATAAATTAAAAATTAAATTATATTTAAAGAAATTACACAAAACCCAAATAATATAATACTATACTCAACCACTAAATTCTCAATCCAAATAATAAAAAATTAAATCCAACCACTAAATACTCAACTGTAACATTAAATTAAAAATATAATTTTAATAAAAAATAGTATTTATGTCTAATTAAAAAAAAAAATGTAAATGACAAGGAATTACTCATTTATATATCTCAATTTTGTCATTAATGATAGATTTTGGTAAAATTATAATTTAATTATTTGTATATGGCCTAATATTCTACATTACGATTTACTACCAAGTCTTTGGAACAAAGAAAATGACCAAGTGTGTTAATATTTGAAAGGACGATTTTGTTGTAGTTGGCAATTCTAAGAAAGACATTTGAGCGGACGTGCACATTGTGGATGGAGTAGTAATTGCCAATTGACCAAAATCGTGCACTCAATAAAATAATGATATCCACTCAGTAGTAGTTTGGTTGGTTGGTCTTTATTTATCAACTCGTTTCTAAATTGTTTAGTGAGTAGGTGGGTTTATGATGACCAAATCAATATCCCAATAATCAACAATTTGAAAGCAATCTAGTTTTTATTTGAAGAATATTTGCAGTTATTTCAAATTATAGTTTGAAATTCAGATTTTGATAGGTTTTTCAAGAAAGACAAATTTAAATAAGAGAGAGCAAATTAGAGTGTTTTGGTAAATTTTGTCACTAAAAGACAACAAAAACATCCAAGTATATCCCTTTATCTAGTTAAAATTTAGAAACTAAATCATTATGTATAAAATTTATTCATCTCAATATTCAAATCTTATTCTTTCTTTTATTATAACCAACATGGTCTGTTTTATTATAACCAAAAATATCATCCAGTGGTCTTTTTAATTATAACCAAAATATCATACATAAATTATTATTATTACCATTTACAAGAAACCTTGAGATAACTCGAAGACAATGTCCAAAAAAAGGACACATAATCTAAATATAAAATCTGATACATGAGACTAAAAAAAACCACAAATAAAGCTTTAGAAAAAACTTAAAATAAAAAGTCGTTGGTGACAAAGTAGAGTTTACACACAAAAACAACGAAAGAGAACATAAAATACAAGACAATAAAATTTAAACATGTTTATAATTATATATGTATATTGATTATATCTGTATGAATACTTTTAAATTAAAAATATATATCGTGTTAATGCTTTGGTTGTAACCTGAGGCTCCTTTGACTAATTCTCATATGATCTCACTTATTAGTTGACATTGACTATTTACAAATTCATTAAAAAATAAATAAAGGATTTGTTCGTTTCATTCGCACCTTTTTATCTCTTGCGTTTCTTCGTCTTTTATATTCTCAGTTTCCGACAATCTCGCCTTCTAAAATCCTCTCCAATCTCCCATACAAAAATAGAAAGAAAATAATTTGATTCAGACAGTAAGTAAAATCGTGTTTGTTTGTTTTACTCTAAAGCAATCTCCTTTTCTTGCCGACCAGTTTCCCTTATTACTAAACTTTGGTCTTACGCTTTGTTTAGTTTTCACTCGACCAAATTTCTAAATTTTGACTTTTTTTTTTGTTTTTCTGACAATATGTGTATGTTTTGGACAGAAGCTGTGATGATGAGTAATACTATTAAAGGAAACGAGGAAGATGAAGATTGTTTCGCTGATGCTCGTGAAGAGGTTTCATCTGTTTCAGATTGTAACTCTGAAGCCGCTGCTGATGAATTTGTTAAAGCAAATGAGGATTTAGATCTATGGATTAAGAATCCAGAGAGTATTACTAATCGTCGACACAAGTTTTTTCAAGCTATGGGTTTTAGTTTCAAAAAAAGAGACTTTGACCTTGATCTTCATCTCCTTGAAGACTCTAAATCCGATCATAATATTCCCCAACATTTAATCTCTGTATCTGAAACTGATCACGAGGAGGAGGAGGAGGAGGAGGAGGAGGAGGAGTTGACCAATATATCCTCTGTTTCATCATCTTCAAATTCTTCTCTAGCTGAGGCTTTTAGTTTCAGAGGTTCATTTCAGAACCGTGTCAGGAATATTGATGATCAGATTTTGTTGACAAGAGATTGTTCCGTTAACAGTAATAGCAGTAACAATGCTGAAGGATTGAGTGAATCTGGTTCCAGTAGTTATGGAGATTTTCAGAACTCTCCATTGAGTCGTTATGAAGAATCACCTAAAAAAGGAGGAGCTAAAGGTTGGTTAAAGAAGTTAGGTGTGTTAACTCATGTTCTTGATAAAAAACAAGAAAGCACTGATGGTGAATCAGTAGGATCATCCATACGAAGACAATTGACTCGAGTTCAGTCTTTTAAAAAGCAGTTTAAGGAGCTGTCGTCTTTGTGTATTGGACAAGAGTTCTCTGCGCATGATGGATCTATTGTAGTAATGAAGTTTTCTCATGATGGCAAGTACTTAGCTAGTGCTGGTGAAGACAGTGTCGTGAGAGTATGGAACATTACAGTAGATGAGAGAAGAGATAATGAGTTTGAAGTGACTGAGTCTGATTCAAGCTTTGATTGTATTTACTTTGGAATGAATGATAAGTCACAAATTGAGCCTCTCAATACTGAGAATGAGAAAATCGAAAAGAACCGAAGATTGTTAAGGAAGAAGTCAGAATCGGCTTGTGCTGTGTTGCCTTCAAGAGTCTTTAGTATATCTGAAACTCCTCAGCATGAGTTCAGAGGACATAAGGGTGAAATCTTGGATCTTTCTTGGTCGGAGAAAGGGGTAAATTACTTGTCATTATAATGATACTTTCTTTATATATGGTATTAACAACTATGTGAATGTGTTGCAGTTTCTACTTTCATCTTCAGTTGACGAGACTGTTAGATTGTGGAGAGTTGGTTCTACTGATGAATGTATCAGTGTTTTCTCTCATAAGAGCTTTGGTGAGTTTCTTTCTTCTTAGATGCTGCATCATCTTTAGTATGGAAAATTCTTTCTTACTTACTTGATTGTTACAGTGACTTGTGTGGCATTCAATCCTGTGGATGACAATTACTTTATAAGTGGATCGATTGATGGAAAAGTGCGTTTATGGGATGTATCGCGTTTCAGAGTTGTGGACTATACAGATACAAGAGAGATTGTTACAGCATTGTCCTACAGCTCTGATGCTAAGAGTGCAGTAGTAGGTTCTATGATTGGTGAATGTCGCTTTTACCATATTCTTGGTAAGTTCTTTTTTTATTCTTGTTTAGAGTTTGAAAAATGCGCAACTGTGTTATGATGATGATATAATACATCATCCTTCAGATAACCAGCTACAACTAGATAGAGAGATCAGTTTACATGGGAAGAAGAAGACTAGTACTAAAAGAATCACTGGTTTTCAATACTTTCCTGGTGATTCAGATAAAGTTATGGTTACTTGTGCTGATTCTCAAATCCGAATAATCAGTGGAGTCAATACAATCTGCAAGCTTAAGAAAGGTCTTAAATCATCAGAGTTTCAATATATGTATGTGGTTTGTTATTGATTTAGTGGATATTTTTGCAGCTTCAAGTCTTAGAACAACACTGATGAGTCCAACATATGCTTCATTCACATCTGATGGGAAACACATAATCTCAACAATAGAAGACTCAGGCATCCATGTTTGGGATTACTCTCAACCAAACAAAAAAGCTTCTATGCATAAATCAAAAACCATCAGATCTTATGAAGGATTTATCTCGGATAACGTGTCTGTTGCCATACCTTGGCTAGGCCAGGGGAATGAGGACAGTTTCATTGCGGATTTGGACAAAAAGTTTGCTCACGTGGACTGTTTCTCTCCAACAAAAGGAGCAACAACATGGCCGGAAGAAAAGCTTGGATTAGTAGTAGCAGGTGGAGGTGCAGCAGCGGTTTCAGCTACAGTGAGTAGCAGATCCAAGTTTAGGCTATTGAAGAGTGTGTGCCAGAATGTTAATGGCTCTACACCTCACCTGTGGGGACTTGTGATTGTAACAGCAACTTGGGATGGTAGAATGAGAGTGTTCCATAACTATGGTTTACCAATTCGGGTCTAAACACTCTCTAAATTTGAGTATTCTTTGTTTCTTTGGACCTCAATTGGCTTTAAGATATATAAGCACGAGCTAAGTGGGTAGGTCTCTTTGTATTTGTTTTTGATACTATATATGTATAGTGTGACCCACATCTATCTATATTGTGTGTGTGTATGTAAAAACACTGAATATGAAAATACCACTCTTTACTGTGTTTTGAATTTGTCAATATATATACCAAAAGAGCTGAATATTGCTTCTTATACATGCATGTTATACCATTTTCTCAAAAAATAATAATAATATAGCATTTGTTTTGTCTTGTAAATACTGTCTGTCTAAGCTCGAATATGCATCAGCAAATTATGATAGAAGTTCAGAAACAGAGTGAGAGATGTTAGAACAGAGCATGAGTTGTTCTTAGAGAATTACAAAACCCAGAAACGTTTAACCATTATTTAAGTTCTAATGAGCTGTAACTCTAATGACTAAAACATTGAAATAGACATAGGTCTTAAGAGCTTTATTAAAACAGAAAGTAAAAGAAACTAAAATGCAAATGTTGTGCTCAGAAGAAGATAGTTAAAAGGATTTATATTGATTTAAAAAAGATGAAGTTTTGATACAATGAGTCTTACATTTATAGAGAGTTTACAAAGAGATAAAACCAAAGCATATAGAGATAAGATCTCCAGCTGTAGTTATGCTTTTTGGCTGGCAATGGATTGACTCTGATCTTGACTGTAATCCTTCATCCGTACTGCAGACTTTGCTGTCGTTTATGCTGTGTAGGTGTTGCAGGCTTTCATTTTTTGAGTATTGTAAACTCATTCTCTTAGAAGGCCTATTATTCTTCTTCGTGGCCCATATCCAATTTCTCAAACTGTGTCGTTTTGGCTTCATATTTGTTAGCTTCAGAATTTTCTCTCCTAACTTTCTCTGTTTCGTTTACTGTTGAAGCTGAAGACTCAATTTTGTGATTCTAGAGACTGTGTTCTATTTGGATCATATCACACAATGGGATATTGCATCCACATATTATTTTGTTGCCACTAATTTAGATTATATCATATATTTGAAATAAAAGTAAAGTAAATTTTTTTTGAATAAATTGATCAGATAACAAACATAAAGAGAGAGAGAGACTAAACACAAAATAAATCTCTCCCCTTTCCTAAAAATAAAAACAAAAACAAAAACATACAAAGAAAAACATCTCTAATGGTTCAAAAAACATCTTAGAGCTCGTCGTGTGACTCATCTTCCTCCTCAGTCGCTCCAGCACCACCACCCGGAGCTCCACCAGATCTTTGGTAAACAGCCGTGATAATTGGGTTACACACTGCCTCTACCTCCTTTAACTTCTCATCGTAATCTTCTTTCTCTGACTTCTGATTCTCATCAAGCCATTCCAAAGCCTCTTTGATTGCTGCTTCTATCTTCTCCTTTTCATCTGTTTCCAATTTGTCCGCAAGCTTGTCCTTGTCGCTCACTTGGTTTTTCATATTGTAAACATATGTTTCCAGACCATTCCTGGCATCTATTCTCTCCTTCACCTTCTTGTCTTCCTCTGCAAACTCCTCTGCCTCTTTAACCATCTTGTCAATCTCTTCTTGGCTTAATCGACCCTTCTCGTTTGTGATTGTTATCTTCTCTGATTTACCACTCGCCTTGTCCTCTGCTTTCACGTTTAGAATACCATTGGCGTCTACTTCGAATGTGACCTCGATTTGAGGGGTTCCTCTGTCAACACAAGATTATTTCCATGGTTAAGACGATTACTATTGTGCGAAGGTGTACTAGGGAAGATAAAACAAACCTTGGGGCTGGTGGGATTCCGGTAAGGTCGAAATTTCCCAGCAATCTGCAGTCCTTGGTGAGACTTCGTTCACCTTCAAAGACCTGAATGGAGACAGTGGTCTGCTGGTCTTGGTATGTAGTGAAAACCTGAGATTTCTTCGTTGGAATAACCGTGTTTCTTGGGATCAGCTTTGTCATCACTCCTCCAACTGTCTCAATACCCAAAGTGAGTGGTGCAACATCAAGAAGAAGGATATTTTTGGTCTCATCACCGCCTTCTCCACTCAAAATACCACCCTGAACAGCAGCACCATAAGCAACAGCCTCGTCGGGGTTCACACCCTTGTTTGGCTCTTTTCCTTCAAAGAAGTCCTTCAACAATTGCTGAACCTTTGGGATTCTTGTACTTCCACCAACTAGGACAATCTCATCGATCTGGCTCTTCTGTAGACCAGCATCATCCATTGCCTTCTTAACGGGCCCCATGGTCTTCCTGAACAAGTCATTGTTCAACTCCTCAAATCGAGCTCTGGTGAGTGGCTCAGAGAAATCAACACCATCAAAGAGGGACTCAATCTCAACACGGACTTGATGCTGGCTACTAAGAGCTCTCTTTGCCCTCTCACATTCCCTTCGAAGCTTTCCAAGAGCCTTGTTGTCCTTGCTGATGTCCTTCTGGTGCTTCTTCTTAATCAACTTGATGAAGTACTCCATGATCCTGTGGTCAAAGTCCTCACCTGCACAGATCACGACAACAAAAAGTTAGTACCAACATCACAATAAAGCAATCCCTCATTGTTTAGAATAACTGATTTGTTATTCTAAATATTCGTTCGTGGTCACAGTTATATTACCTCCCAAGTGAGTGTCACCATTAGTGGAGAGAACCTCGAACACTCCATTATCGATGGTCAAGACACTGACATCAAAGGTACCACCACCAAGGTCAAAAACAAGGATGTTTTTCTCACCACCCTTCTTATCAAGACCATAGGCAATAGCAGCAGCAGTAGGCTCGTTAATGATTCTGGCAACATTGAGCCCAGCTATCACACCAGCATCCTTAGTAGCCTGTCTCTGGGCATCGTTGAAGTAAGCTGTACATAGTAAAAAACAGATAAACAATCAATCAAACTACACAGATCAATATATCTCTCCACAAACAATCAAATGAAGCAAAATTAACATCAAGCTAACCTGGAACAGTGACAACAGCATCCTTGATTTTCTTTCCAAGGTAAGCTTCAGCTGTCTCCTTCATTTTAGTCAGAATCATAGCACTGATCTCCTCAGGACTAAAAACCTTAGTTTCACCATCCTTGACCTTGACTTGAATATATGGCTTACCATCTTTATTCACAATCTGGTAAGGTACAAGCTTCCTATCCTTTTGAACCTCTTTATCCTCGAATCTGCCAACAACAAAAAAAAGAATTAAATCAACAATTCGATGTAAAGGTGACAAACAGAAACCAGTCAAGAAGTTTTTAAATTTACTTTCGTCCAATCAATCTCTTGACGTCGAAGATGGTCCTCTCTGGATTAACAGCTGCCTGATTCTTAGCAGCTTCACCGATAAGCCTCTCAGAGTCAGTGAAACCAACCCATGAAGGTGTAATACGGTTTCCTTGATCATTAGCTATGATTTCGACATGACCATTCTTATAAACACCAACACAAGAGTAAGTTGTTCCAAGATCTATCCCTATAACTGATCCCAACTTCGTAGCCTCTTCTTTCGCAGTTGAAAACGCAAATAAAGATCCTGAATCGCCAAAATTCAAAATCGTCGATAAACTAATCTCCCAATTCAAAACTCATACTAAAACCTAGTTTGGTCACCACATTATGCAGAAAAAAAATTGAAAACTCTAAACAAACATCTTAAGATCGTGATTATGATTCAACTAGATCTAATCCTAAGATCTTAGAAACACACCAATAAAATTGATTAAGCTACATAGTGTTACGTCGGAATCGAAACTAACCAACAATGCAGAGGAGATATTTCGATTACAATGAATAGACTAAAGAGAACTAAGACACTTGAGTAGATAAAAAATCACTAA